>KZ808355.1:49539-60937 GCA_000696205.2 Oncopeltus fasciatus
TATATATATATATAAAAGATGTTTTGTTTTTTACAGACTTAGGAAGATTTATGTAATTTATTTATTTTTCTTTTCTAGGCAATGGTAACACAGAACAGGGAAAGTCCAGAAAGAACTTCTAAAAGAACTGATTCTATAAGGCAGGTAGGATTGCATTTTTTTCTTTTTTTTTTTCTTCTCATTTTTTTTTTTTTTTTCAACTATTTTCATGAAATTTTGTTAAATTTATTTCAAAGGAAGCAGAACAACTAATAAAAATGCGGAATTTTGATCCTCGTTCTGTGTTTGAGAAGAATACCTCAGCTGGTCAATTGAATTCGCGGAAATCTTCTCTTCAAAGTCCTGGTAACTATTACTATTATAACTGAATAAAATCTCTAATAGTGGAATTATGCTTAAAATCCAAAGAAATACATAGGTATATGCTGTCAAAATTTATATAATATAGATCTATGATACAGTAAACTAATAATCATAGAATCATTAAATCTTAGAAATGCTCCCTAAAGCTGAATACAATTGTGCTAGAAGCCATTGAACTGAGATATAAATCAAAACCTATTTATGGAGAAGGAGATAGTCGGGGTTCGGTCTCAGGTTTATTATTAAATAAAAACAAATTGGTGAAGCAATATGGTTTTATTTTTTCCAACATTTCAGTCTTCTATTCAACTATATATACATATAGTTATAATTACATAATTGAATAGATTGTTCTTTAACTTATTTTGCTCGTAATTATTTTTTCATTTGTATTGTTTCATGTTTGTTACATAGTCCTAAAGAAGGCCGAAATTTTGGCAAAAATAAAATCATATTGGTGCACCAATTTGTTTTTATTTAATAATAAACCTGTGACTGAATCCCAACTATCTCCTCCTGATTATCAAGGCCAACTAACATCCTATAGAAAACCTATTTTTATTTATATCTCTTAACATCACTGTGGATTGAAAGAAAATCCTTATATTTTTAGTCTGTGCATTTAGGAAATTTTAAGACACTCATTTCTTTCTCTTCATACTCAGTCTGCCAGCTCTGGTAGATATACTTGATCATTGCATCCTGACATTCTGTAGGATCTGCTCAGATCCAAGACACTGAACAGAGTCCATTGAACCTAACGAGGAAGACTTTCAGTATATATTCATATTTTCTTCTTCTGTTTTGAACTTTTCTACTTACACTCATTTGCCTTCCATTAATTCTTTATTCCATGAAAATGTGGTGGGTATTAAACTTAATATTCACTCCCCTTTTTCCAAAATTTGCCTTAGGTGAAAACCTAATTTGTCATGACTTCCTCTTCCAAGTTTATGGTACAAGGTGCAGATTGATAAGGTCCAATGATTCTATTATGATTGGGGAAGCATCCTCTGCTATATTTTATAGTATTTTGTATGCCTCAGATAGCGAAGATATATCTGTAGTTTTTGATATTTTTTTTATTTTTTTTATTTGCGTGTTAGCCTTCCGTTCAACCACTTAGGGTCATGGAGGAAGGGGCTATCTACAGGTTGCCACCCCATTTTAAACACCCATGGCTCAGGACAAGCTTCTATATTATAAATAAAAGATTGACCTGGGCGGGATTTGAACCCGCGGCGTCAGGATTGTGAGACCCGTACGGATCCCCTAAGCTAGCCTGGCGCCCCTTTTTTGATATTTAAGATGTATCTTTCTTATATCTTACATATTTTGGAAACCATTGGGTTCCAAGCATCATGAAATTTCTCTTCATTCCATATTTGAAAGGTATGTAAGGTCTGCTCTATTATTATTCTTATGGTGATCCATGGCAATTGCAACTTCACATCCATAACACTATGCTTTAATGCCCAAAGAGTGCTGCTATACCTTCCCAGTACTTAGGACCGTTCCATTACCTTAGTCTCTTCATCATTCCTGCTAAGAGTGTTTATTTTAAAGGGTATTTCTTTCCTCATTGACTCTCTGATAGAACATCCATTTTTTTCTGAGGTATTTCAGCTCATATGTTTTTTTTTTTTCCCCATTATATTCAGCAGTGTTCATTGCTAGCACTAGGGCTTGCTTATGGTCCAAACATTTGCCTTATATTTTTTCCTTTAAGTGGCATAAGTTCATTTCTTATCGAACTAGTAGTTAGATGAGGTGACCTCTCGTTAATTATCATAATCTGTATTTGCTCCTCTAAATGCTCTCTAATCAAGCAAGTTTAAGAGTGGTCCTTGTAGGAAATAAGAAGGTGATCGATATAGTTACAATACTTGGTGAAACCTTTGGGTCATTTTGTACTTCATTAGAATATCCGCAGAAGACTTGGTAAATTTGAAATACTACTTTCCAGGCAGGTATGCTGACCCCTACACCACCAAGGCAGATTAGATAATCTCTCCTACTCCCCGTGCTATACTCTTGAGTCTAAACCCCCAAGTAAGATGAATATATCGTCTTATACTCAAGGGAGCTAACATTGTCAGCTAATTGTTAGACTCTCATTTTTTTTCGATATTTTTTTTAATAATGAAATTAATTGTGGTATGTAATCCCACGTTAAATTTTTAACATGAAATGCAAAGGGAGCCAGAAAAAACCTTACTATCTCAGCCAGGAATTGAACCTGGGTCTCTTACTTTCCGGGCAGGTATGTTAATGCCCTACACCATCAAAGATAAGATTAGATATTCTTTCCAACTCCCCGCACTTTACTAAAAGTTGGAAAGATAATCTATTCTGCGTTGGTGGTGGTGGTGTAGGGGTCCAGCATACCTGCCCTGAAAGTAGGAGACGACCTGTGTTCGATTCCCAACTGAAGTAGTAAGATTTTTTTTCTGGCTCACTTTGCATTTATCATTGAAAATTTAGCGTGGGATGGGATTACGTACCACTATTAATTTCATTATTTATGTTATTCAGTTTTACTAGAATGCATTAGGCATTTCAAATTAGTTTTAATGTACAATGATTAAAAAAAAAAAATCGCTTGCCCAGTTGCCAGTGAATATGTCAGATGAATCCATCTTATATTATTTTTTATCTTGATTTTATCAGTTTNTTTTTTTTTTTTTTTTTTTTTTTTTTTTTTTTTTTTTTTTTTTTTTTTACAATTTCCCTTAAGCTTTAATATTTTTAATAATAATTTATATTTTTAATAATATTTGACAATTATTATCTTTAAAGAAAAAGAAAAGAGGTTCAAGCCATATTGGGATTCAAACCTGTATTTTCTTATCACTAGTCAGACGTGCTAACCTCTGCACTGTGTATACTCCAATCCTGTGTGTTTGTGGGGGGGGGGGGGTTGAAGGATATTTAGTTTCAATTTTTATTTGTTTTATAAACATTCATTTTCCTATTATAATTGTTGTAGGTGATGCCTCTCCTACAAAAGAAAGTCGTAAGATTCAAACTACTTGGCCACCAACTGAGCAAACAGTGAATGAAACAACTATTCCTGAACCTGTTCCTGTTATTGAGGTTGTTATTATTATTGTTGATGTGTTTGAGAGTGTATGCATGCAATCTCTTTAAATAAGAAACATAGAATATACAAAAGAACAAAGCTCATCTGAACCTTTCTGATCAGAACATTCTCTTAATTCAAATTACTTTAAGAAAAAAAAAAAAATAAGGGAAAGAATAGTAGTCAAGTTGCATTCTAAAATTTGTGTATTACATATATAAATACATAAATAATAACACAATATTTACATATTTATGTTTTTATATTTAAATTAATGTCCCTGCTGTTAAATATCACTCATATTTGAGAGAGAATACTGGCAATCGGAATGGGTCCGGGTCCCTATTAGTTTTGATTAGCCGGGGTCTAGAATACGTATCACCTCTTCTACCATTATGCAGTATGAAGCTAATGATACCCAAGAATATCTATACAACTTTTTAGTAGATTAAAAGGAGATCAACTTCTTTTGACTATCAGTTTCAAGGATTTTTTTATTTTTATTCTTCACAATCAATTGCATGAGATGTTTTAGCTCATTCCGAGCCATCTTCAGTCCTGCATTAACCAAAAATATAATACATATTCTGTTTATCAATTAGTTTCTAAAAATCTTTTATATGTGTTTATCCTATGGTACATCCTGTATTTTCCAGTCAGGCTTGGTACATAAAATAGACTGCTTAAATTGTCTAGCAATATATGTTGTTGAACTATGCAGTATTTAAAAGACAGGATATACCAGCACAAAAATTATTCCAAAAACAATGATGACAAAAAATTTGTCAAAAGACAATAAACCAGGTCTACTGGAGCATTGTCACAAATTTAAACATAAATTTTGAAGGCCACCTTATAAATTCTACATAAAGAAGATTGCAATAAAAATAAAAAAAACTTTTAGGAGTGATGCACATAGGAGATGATATTGACAAGCCAGTTGATTTTAAGACTGAAATAAGAATTTGAATATGTATTATGGAAAATTTTGACTATATTTGTTTTAAATTTTATAATTTTGGGTGTAAGATATCAGTAAGGATAAGTTTGGCTGAGTGTATATGTAGGGGAATAGGTATGTCTTTATGTATTGTGTGATATGTATGTTTTTGAGTACTGAATATTTGTTTTTGTATTTTTTTTAAATTTATATAAATTAGGTAACCTGGATAGGGGATATTTCAGATAATAGATATTAATTCTTCCAACCAATAGGTGAATGATGTTTCACCAATGGGACTAATGATAAATTAATCAGAAATGAGAAATATAATGGTGCATCACATTTAGGTATAATATATTTATTAAGAACACATAGAACATTTTTTATGGAACTAATTTATAAATAGGATGTATATTATATTTTCGGATCCATCTAACAGAAGAGGAATTCTAACTAGCAAAGCTGTACATCACTGATGACAGGAACCTGAAAGGTACCTCTGGAAATGAACTGATAAGAGCCAACCAATGGGGAGGCAGATTTAGATCAAGGGTTGATCCTAGGGAGGTATAAAAGCTCCCTGGACCTGGAGTCATTCTCATTCTACTCTCAGCCCAGAAGAAGCTATCCCATGATGTGTGAAAGCTCAGCACAAAGTAATTTACTATATGGTCAAGCCTGGAAGAAGTATTTATGAATATTCCTGGAGAACATGAAAGCTTATGTGAACATCCTAATGCAAAGAACGTTAAATAAAAAATAAATGTATAACTAGAATTATGTTTTATACTGGGTTAAATAATCAAAAACATAACTCTATGTTCACACTTTAAACATAAAGTCATATAATCAAATGGCTAGACTCAATGTCTTATCTTCAGAGCCCAGAAATCTTTCAGACGGGAGTTTAGTAATGGACATTGAGTCTTGAAAGCCCTCAGCTTTAAATTTAATTCTTATCAAGTGAAGTTTAGCAGTTTTTATTCCTTATAATTGTGTAGCTTCACCCCAGTACATTGAAAAAAAAAACTACATGATAATACTTTTTCTTTTGCAATATAGTGTTTTCTATTTCCCAAAACCATTGCGCTCTGACTATTTTATTGAACACTTTTATATTTAATTTTTCAATTTATTTTGCTAGGCACCTCAAAGGGAAGACAAGGAGGTCATTGAGGCTATTGACAATCCTGTATTACAAAGTCAGGAAGCTCGTGCTCAAGGTATTTACTCAATTTTTTTTTTTTTACCATAAATAAGTAAGGTAAAGTAATCATTTAAAAAAAAATTGTTTTTATAAAAAACAAAAGGGCTTTTCTTTTCTCTGAACCAATTTTTTGTTGATGTCTGTGGGTGATTTGTAGCTATAAACCTATTTTTATAACACTCTTTAAGCCAATAATTTAACAGATCAAAATAAAATTTTGATTTATAATATCACAATAATATTATTTTACTTTGAAATATAAAGACAAATCAAAATAGAAGTACTTAAAAGAATTTGATGTTTCTGGTTAATTTTATTTTATATTTGGTTTTCATAATGAATAGCTTGCTTTGATGCAAATTTTAGTGGAATTAATGCAGGGGTAGAGAAATTTGAGCAAAAGTTTAAACTAAAATTATTTACTTTTGCCTCTGCTAATATGAATGAGGGTTTATATTTCTTATTTAAAATTTCCAAAATAATAGAATGTTGCGATATGAATAACAATAAAATTTAAGTTAGAGGGCTATGTCTAAGGAAGCTATAAAGAAGCTATACTAAAGTTGAGAGACTGGCACTCTGGCTTTTTCAGTCAGTTATGTCTAATAATATACATCTTCTAAATGACCCAGTTAATTTTTAAGAGTTACACACTTTTATTAAACTATTAGAAGTGGGGGTTTGCCTGAACTCAAAATGGATCTATAAGCCAAAATTACATGTTTTTCAATGAAATTTGGCGTACTTCTTTTAAATAGAAAAGAGAATGCATTATCGAGTAAATTTTTACTTATAGGAGGGGGGATTACTTGAAATGTCCAAAACGATAAGAAAACTGTTATTGTAGGCATATATTTGTTTAGTGCTATGAAACTCAATACAGATTTATATTCTGTTATTGATGTGTGTGTGTATATATATATAAAATGAATCACTCGCGGCTGTGATATGTAGCAATCAAGAACAGGTGGGATAAAAAGAACAGTGCACCCACAAAATGAAAAAATCACAAGAAGTAAAATTTTCTGGGATCTCTCGTCCTTCGTCTGTGAGAAGTGAAGAGATACTACCCTAGTATCTCTTCACTTCTCACCAACGAAGGGCGAGAGATCCCAGAAAATTTTGCTCCTTGTGATTTTTTTGTTTTGTGTGTGCACTGCACTTTCTTTCCCACCTGTTCTTGATTGCTATATATACATAATGAAACACTTACAGCTGCAATAAATATATATAATAAATAAGAGCAGGTGGGATACACTCTTTTTCCCACTGTAGACCCTCAGTCTCTCTTCTCACTCCTCACTGACAGAGAGTGAGAAATCTTCCCGAAAATTTTACTCACTGTAATTTTTTCTTTTTATTTGTTCACTACACTCTTCCTACCACCTGTTCTTGTATGTGTGTATGCATGCATGTGTGTGTGTGTGTGTGCGGTATTTACAAATAATATATATATTTCCAAATATTTATTTGAAGTTTCCAAGTCTACTTCTTACAAATTTTAAAATAATGCCATGAAATGAAATTCATTATGCTTGAATGAATATATAATTATAAATCACACATTAAATGAACACTTATTTTCATAGAACTTATTCCACTATGAAATATTTTATGGCTCCTCCAAATGAATATTCTTGAAGATAATAGTGACACAATTTTTTCAATGCATAAATACCAATAGCTTTTTCATATTTAGAAAAGGACAATATTGCCTTTCATGCCTCATCAGGTGTGCTACTATTTAGGAGCCTGGTTGGTCTCCTAGATTTGCCAAGCTTACTTTTGTAACTTTTTAGTTAGTGAGAAACAATTCAAATAATTATTATATATATAGTGATCATACATTTTTAATGAAATTTGGCTTGTCCCTGTCAAAAACAAAGATTAAGACTGAGCTTTTTCCCTTCAGTTCAGTGGCTTAAGGGTTTACCTGCAACATCAAGTTTCATTGAAACAAATTTTTTCATTGCTGCGGCCTTAGTATTTAGCAACAAGTGCAGTAAAACCCAGCTCAACTATAAATCCTGGTATAAAAAAAAAAAAATAAATAAATAAAGTTACATAGCAAAATTGGCCAAATTATTCAAATTTTCCAGACTTATTTAGATTACCCAAATCATTATTCAGATGAGTATTTAACTCATTTTCCAGGTTTAGTAGACTACTGTTGTAATTGCTGAATTATGTGATAATATTTTAAAATTATGCGTGAAATATTCAATGAATATTTTTGTCATTCTGATTATCGAAGTTCGACAGCAGCCATTGTAGAGATAGGACTTGTTTTGTTAGCTCTCCGCAATTGTTTCTAAAGAATTGATCAAAAGTGTTCAGTTATTACCAAACTGGTCATGGTTGAAGATGTAACCAGCCTGAAGATATTGACAAAGTTTCGAGGAATTTCACCAAGGAACTAACGCACAGCAAGTGAGTGAAATACGCAATTTTTTTTAGTAGTGAGGAGCATATAGGCAGACATGCTTGGTCATGGGAGATGCTTACCATCATAAAAAAATAGCCATGAAAGGAAAGCACTCTCATTCAGCGGGAGGCCCACAAATGTCGAAACAAGAAATGTGAAACAGGAAAAAAACAAAGACATCTTCATCTTCTAGCCTAAATGATAATACCTCCACCACAAGTAGAACTGCATCACCGGTTAATAACCCACAACTACCAACAGTCTCACCCTCCGATACCAGGTCGCTTGACCCCGCTCAGACCACTACTTCACAGCTCCCCACCACCATTTTTCACAGTGAACCCATTCAATGAGCTCTCTAATGAAGAGATCATGGAGACTTCTGAAACCTCACTGCGAGTATCAAAGCCCCCTCCAATATTTGTTAAAAACATATCATATTTTGGCCTGATGTGCAGACAGCTGGATGAGAAAGTAAGCCGTGGAAAATACATATGTATGGCTCATACCTTGGCTTGAAAGACAAACATAAAAATCAATCCTGACTAATCAGATTCTTACAGGGAGATAGTACGCCCAGTTCCATATGTATCAGCTAAAAATAGACAGGACTCTAAGTGTTGTTATTAGGAACCTCCACCACACTACACTGATTGATGACATCAAAGAAGAGCTCACTGACTTAGGGTTCCTGGTGAAAAACATTCTCACCCCGAGTCTGGCTTAGTGGTCTTCTGTTTAAACTGAAATCCATACTTCCTAATAACACTTACCTTATCCTTAAGTCTTACTTATCCAACTGATTCTTTAAGGTTCGGCCCTTAGATTACTCCGATTTCTACCAAGTGGAACAGGGAGTTCGTCAAGGTAGTGTGCTTGGACCTATCCTATTCATCCTGTATACTGCTGAAATCCCTACCCATCCAAGTACCCTCTTAGCTATATTTGCAAACGACAAAGCTATCCCATCCCGATTCTTTTTTTTTTTTTTTTTTTNCATAGTTCAGTGCCACAAATGCCAGGAATACGGTCACACAAAAATAAATGTACATATATAAAAATAATATAAATAAAATAAAAGAAAGAAAAAATATAATAAAATAAAAATAAAATTAACAATAAATAAATAAATGGTCATCACTGTGCAGGGAGAAGCTAAGCTAAGCTAAGCTATCACTGTGATGGGCCCCATCCACCCCACTCCCAATAAGTTTAGGCATTAAGGCCCAGGAGGTCAAGAGGCCATCTCCGTTTTAGTCGCCGGGGAGGATTGTGAGGATTGGAGTCCAACGACAGGGATTGGGCAAATCGATTGGGATGAAATTGGAGTTTACTATGGAAGAGTTTGAAGCGGGTGGAGATAAGGTCTTTGACAAAAAGAATATTAAAGTCGCGATGAAGGGTAGAGTTGGACACATAATTGTTTGGGTAGAATTGGACACATAATCAAATCTTTATAATTGGCGGGTTGGTTTTTTTGGCAAAGGCCGCAAACAGCAGGTGTACTGCGAGATTTCTGACAGTCCCCTGTCAGATGTGTCCCTCCACATTTGACACATCGGGCACTATACTCACAGTATCTTTTAGTGTGACCGTATTCCTGGCATTTGTGGCACTGAACTATGTCTCTTCGAGGGAGGGGCTTCTCCACTCGTTCTGCAATGGCAAAGTGAGGTTATATTGTAAATCTCGTCTATATTGCTTGTGGGCTCGAGATCTACAAAGAACAAGGGCAACAGAGACTTTGTATGACCGTCATTAACAGGCCTGCTTGATGTTATATTAATGGCATTTCTGACCTGGAAGCCAAGTTCAGTGAGCTCCTCTTTGATATAATCAGGAGAGGTTGAGTGGTGGAGGTGATGGATGACGACCCTGACTGCACGCTCTTCCTTTAGTTGGTATGTGTGATGCTGGGTGTTTGTCTCTTTCAGATAGCTCACTATACCTCTGTAGGTGGCTGGGCTATCTGGCATTATTTTGGTGTCATACTGACGATTGACACAAGTGTATCTCCCGCGGCCGACTCGCTCATCAAGTTGAATGCACATTAAACGAAAATTTTGTACGTTTCTGACAAAAATGGGAGGTGGTCGGGTTATACGTTGGATGGCGGTTTCCATCTCCTCTCCAGTAATGTTTTGAAGAGACTGAAAAGGGTTTACTGTAGTAAAGGGTGAAAGGTTTTCATTCCTGTCTGTCATTTTGTTTGGCGGGGGGTGTAAGGGTCACTTCTTAAGAGATGCTGGGTCGTGGCTGTAATTGATCTCTTTCCTGTAATGGTGTGCTACTGGCGGAATGCCGCCTCTTGTCTTTAGGAGGAGTCATGGATGCACCACGACGCTTCCCTTTTCGTCCTCCACTAGCAATCACCTGATGATAATGATTGCCTCCCATAGTTAATCTTTAATTTGTACAAGAAAGAAAAAAAAAAGTAGAATGGCCTGGTCTTGATCCTGTAACGCTGGGTTAAGAGTCTGGAACGGAGCCTCCTACCTTACAGGCAGAGAGATAAGGGAGGCTATGAGAGCTTAGCGCGGCGAGGTGGGGGCCAGACAGGTCTTTCCCTGTCGACCCCAGTGCTAAAGATAACGGCTACAAAAATAGTTCGCTTTACTCACTGTTTAGATGTGGTCCTTCATTCAAGCTGAAACTGCACTCATATGTCACTGACACTTCACTACAAATGTATGTAGAGTTTGAGATCTCAGTTCTTCCCACAACTCGTATATTATAGTTGGAAAGACGGAGCGCTATTTGCAGGTGTGTACTGATCGCTGGCTACACCGCTACTTCCATCCCGATGCTAAAACTACTTCTAAAAACCTACAAGATCACTTCAAAAAAATCAAACAATGGTGTGGCAATTGGAGAATAAAAATCAATTAAGAAAAATGTGTTAAAGCTAATTTCCAATAGCGGAAAAAGAAAAGACTTCCCTGAAATTGTGAAATTTAACAATATTCCTTTACCACATTCAAATTTTGTTGTTACCTTGGGTTCCATCTTGACACACGACTTACAAGGGGAAAACATACTAAAATTAAAAGACAAGAACTCAATCGGCGATATGGAATTTTCCTGATTCTCAATCAATGAAATATTGTCAATTTCAACTTGTATTGGCTACTGTATACCCAAAGTATAATTTTGGCCTCAGCACAAATTTTTATATCACTTCAAGAATATTACAATGATTTAAGTTAAATAAGTTTTTTTTTTTTTCTATTTTACCAATTTTTATTTATTTATTTTTTTGCTATTTTTCAGAACAACAGCTTGTGGAAGACTTAAGTAGTACTGACTACTTAGATTTAGAAAATCTAGGATTAAGAGCAGAAGCTCTTTATGACTACCAAGCAGGTGTGTTATTTTATA
>KZ808355.1:61027-77630 GCA_000696205.2 Oncopeltus fasciatus
TAAGTATATATATAAGTTATTTATCTTTCCAGCACAATTGAAATACGATTATTAAATACTTCTTAACTATAATTATTACAGAGGTACAGTTGTAATGGATGGGCAAATTCTAGTAGAAGTTATTAGGACAACATATACTGTTGAAATCCAAGGAGGAGAGGGTTTTTTGTTTGTAGCTGGGCTCTGAAAAAATAGAGAAATTCTGGGAACAATGTTTACAATCTTAGCTTAATTTATATAATAGTCAGAAAAGTATTAGCATACATAAGGGGTTTTATAATACACAGTCCCTCTTAAATTGAAGATACTCCTAGTAAAACAATCTGAGGGTGCTACTGAAGACAATGATCAATCGATTTTTTTTTTCTTTTTTTTCGTATGCAAAAAAAAGCAGTGACTTCAGAGGTCATTGGCACTTTTCAATCGAATTATTTGTTAAATTATTATTTTTGAAATGTCTAATTAAGTAATATGCTTTTAAAAGAAAGTGAAGTAAATATAATAGTAAAGAGTAAATATTTGGTGTAAAAATAATGTTAAGTACTGTTTTTTTTATAAATTGTTGGGATAGGAAACATATTACACATTTCATAAATATCTTTTGAATATATGGGTTTTTAATAGTATAAATAATTTTTTCTACATCTAGTTTCCACTTTATTCTTAGTAAAGATTCAAATTTTAATATATTAGTATATTCTATGGTAAAAGGTAATGCACCAATATAATGGTTCTCTCTTTTAAGTTCATAGAATAAGATCATAGGTTGACATAATACTGAGGTGAAAAGTTTTTAATTTTTAAAAAGTCAAATAAGTTTTTATATCTTGATAAACTTTTAATAGAGAGAGTGATAACATTAGGATTCCATACAGAATATCCTTAATTCTTCTAATTTTGAGCAAATTTGCAATTTTACAATTTAAATCTAACAATTTTTCTCTTAATGTTTCTATATTATATTTAATATCATTGAGACTATTAAAGTTATTAATTGATTCATTATCTATAGAAAATTGAAATTTTAATTGGTCTTCAAATTTAATTTGATTTTCTGTAATTTGTTTAAATAGATTATCACATATTTCACCATCATAATTATCTAAGTTTTCTTGCATTTACTTTAATATTGAGCCTAAACCATTTACTAATCCACTTTTATTTCTTTTATTATTTACACTATGATTTTAATATTATTAACTTTATCTCCTATATTTGATAAAGTTATTTAATATGTTACAATAATTTTATAAATCTTTAATATAACTTTGATTATATATATGTGTCTGAAAATTATATTGTATTGTTCTTTCACATTATCATATTGAGAAAGTAAAAGGTCTAGTTTATATTAATGTAAGAACTTATGTTCCGTTGTTTGTATTCTGGATTGTGTTAGGTTGATTAGTAGTATTCCTAGGTGTTGAGTAATATTCTATATCTTCGCTCCATTGGTAGAAGCAACCTAAAATTGGGTTATTTTTTATTAAAATTAATTTTTATTAGTTAATATAATTATTTAACTTACATATTTTTTTATTCCTTTTATTTATTTATTGCAACATATTTATTGTTGCTAAGAAAATTTATGAGCCCCAGCACCCCGAAGCTGCTGTAGACCAGAACTTGATGGATTATTCTTGTTTTTTACATTTTTTTGGGAAATCCCTTCTTTAGGGGATTAAAAATTGAGCCTATCACTATTTATTTTGTACATAACTAACTAACTTATAGACATTTCTTTGATAACTTTTGTGTTGTTGTTAGCAATTTGTGAGAGAAAAAAAAAATCATAATTATTCTACAAAGCTTTTAGATAAATTATACATTCATGTCACATTAAGGTATTTCATTAGGCTAATAATTATAGATTGCATTTTCTATTTCACAGCTGACGAAACAGAAATCTCATTCGACCCAGGTGATATTATAACCCATATTGATCAGATAGACACTGGTTGGTGGCAGGGTCTCGCTCCGGATGGAACCTTTGGACTCTTCCCTGCCAATTACGTTCAACTTCTAGACTGAAAATGATACATACATATCCGATGGAGTCAAAATCACTTCATATGGTCATGGTGACGGATTTTGTTGGTCTCTCTTTTTCTTAATCTTCTTTTTTCAAGAAATGTATTAAAGAAATTTAAGAAAATATTTATATGAAAATTAACAAGAAACAATTGTTTTGAATAGTTAAGATAGTTTATTTAAATACGTTATACTTTTTATTTTGTTTTAATTTCAAATAATATAATATTTTGTTTGAAATCTTCCTTAATTTTATAAGTTACATAAATTACTACTTACAAGTCTACATTTTTCTTATAAATTGATGATTATCTTAAAAAAAAAATTGTTTTTATAAAAAACAAAAGGGCTTTTCTTTTCTCTGAACCAATTTTTTGTTGATGTCTGTGGGTGATTTGTAGCTATAAACCTATTTTTATAACACTCTTTAAGCCAATAATTTAACAGATCAAAATAAAATTTTGATTTATAATATCACAATAATATTATTTTACTTTGAAATATAAAGACAAATCAAAATAGAAGTACTTAAAAGAATTTGATGTTTCTGGTTAATTTTATTTTATATTTGGTTTTCATAATGAATAGCTTGCTTTGATGCAAATTTTAGTGGAATTAATGCAGGGGTAGAGAAATTTGAGCAAAAGTTTAAACTAAAATTATTTACTTTTGCCTCTGCTAATATGAATGAGGGTTTATATTTCTTATTTAAAATTTCCAAAATAATAGAATGTTGCGATATGAATAACAATAAAATTTAAGTTAGAGGGCTATGTCTAAGGAAGCTATAAAGAAGCTATACTAAAGTTGAGAGACTGGCACTCTGGCTTTTTCAGTCAGTTATGTCTAATAATATACATCTTCTAAATGACCCAGTTAATTTTTAAGAGTTACACACTTTTATTAAACTATTAGAAGTGGGGGTTTGCCTGAACTCAAAATGGATCTATAAGCCAAAATTACATGTTTTTCAATGAAATTTGGCGTACTTCTTTTAAATAGAAAAGAGAATGCATTATCGAGTAAATTTTTACTTATAGGAGGGGGGATTACTTGAAATGTCCAAAACGATAAGAAAACTGTTATTGTAGGCATATATTTGTTTAGTGCTATGAAACTCAATACAGATTTATATTCTGTTATTGATGTGTGTGTGTATATATATAAAATGAATCACTCGCGGCTGTGATATGTAGCAATCAAGAAGGTGGGATAAAAAGAACAGTGCACCCACAAAATGAAAAAATCACAAGAAGTAAAATTTTCTGGGATCTCTCGTCCTTCGTCTGTGAGAAGTGAAGAGATACTACCCTAGTATCTCTTCACTTCTCACCAACGAAGGGCGAGAGATCCCAGAAAATTTTGCTCCTTGTGATTTTTTTGTTTTGTGTGTGCACTGCACTTTCTTTCCCACCTGTTCTTGATTGCTATATATACATAATGAAACACTTACAGCTGCAATAAATATATATAATAAATAAGAGCAGGTGGGATACACTCTTTTTCCCACTGTAGACCCTCAGTCTCTCTTCTCACTCCTCACTGACAGAGAGTGAGAAATCTTCCCGAAAATTTTACTCACTGTAATTTTTTCTTTTTATTTGTTCACTACACTCTTCCTACCACCTGTTCTTGTATGTGTGTATGCATGCATGTGTGTGTGTGTGTGTGTGTGTGCGGTATTTACAAATAATATATATATTTCCAAATATTTATTTGAAGTTTCCAAGTCTACTTCTTACAAATTTTAAAATAATGCAATGAAATGAAATTCATTATGCTTGAATGAATATATAATTATAAATCACACATTAAATGAACACTTATTTTCATAGAACTTATTCCACTATGAAATATTTTATGGCTCCTCCAAATGAATAGTCTTGAAGATAATAGTGACACAATTTTTTCAATGCATAAATACCAATAGCTTTTTCATATTTAGAAAAGGACAATATTGCCTTTCATGCCTCATCAGGTGTGCTACTATTTAGGAGCCTGGTTGGTCTCCTAGATTTGCCAAGCTTACTTTTGTAACTTTTTAGTTAGTGAGAAACAATTCAAATAATTATTATATATATAGTGATCATACATTTTTAATGAAATTTGGCTTGTCCCTGTCAAAAACAAAGATTAAGACTGAGCTTTTTCCCTTCAGTTCAGTGGCTTAAGGGTTTACCTGCAACATCAAGTTTCATTGAAACAAATTTTTTCATTGCTGCGGCCTTAGTATTTAGCAACAAGTGCAGTAAAACCCAGCTCAACTATAAATCCTGGTATAAAAAAAAAAAAATAAATAAATAAAGTTACATAGCAAAATTGGCCAAATTATTCAAATTTNAACAAAATAAATACATAATATATCCAAATATGTCATAAGAGAAACACCACACCCCCTCTTCTCAAACAATTTTTTTTTTTTTTTTTTTGTCTCTACTTAAAGTTTGACTTATAAAAAAATGGATGAGTATTGATTTAAATTGGATGAAACCGTGTATTGGGGGAACATCTGTATTGACATGTTAATGTCTTCATGATTATTGACAGAAAAAAATCTACTTAACAAATAAAAAACATTTTTACATTTAATCAAGTATTACCTTTAATAATAAAAAAATATTTGGTTTAAGATCCTGAAGAGATATAATTAATTGTCAGTAAATAAATTGAGTTTTTTATTTATTTAAATAAACTAACAAAATTTATAGATATGAGACATTTCTTCATATGTTTTGACAAATCAAAATATTAGAAATTTGTTTAACAGTAGGTAAACTAAATCTCAACTCAATCATCCTTATTTTATATCTTTGTTGATAATATTTCCAACTCATTGATGATAAAATAGATGTTATAAAAAAAAATATAAATGCTTAAAAAGTTATTCTGTTGTGAAATCTTGCATTTTAATACAAATTTCCATAGGTATTTTTTAAAAATGTATTTCTAAATTATTCAGTAGTTTTTTTGTTTTTTTTTAATGAAATTACCTTTCTTTTGTGGCGGGCTCAGTTATTTTTATAAATTCTGTTGGTGAGATTTAATTACCCCTTTGAAATTTAGTATATTCTCTTCGGGATAAACCAACAACAAGAACCTAAATTTTGAGACTAAATTATAAAATTGGTGATGTCCAGCCTACTTCTAGACACATTTTTAGTTTTTATTAGTAACTTTTTACTCTCTGCTAAACTTCAGGCTACTTCTTGAGTTATATAAGAAAACTGTTATGGAAAAGAGACTCATGTTTCCCAAGACTAATTATTTTATTTGTCTTTTAATAATATGTCTTAAAATTTTAGAACATATCTTGAATGATTTCTTAAATTTTAAATTATTATCTCATTCTGCCAATTATTAGATAAATAAATATATGAGAAGCTCCAAAAGTTTTGCAGTGATGGACAAAATTAATATGAGTGCTCAGGATTTTCTGTGTTAGTTGGAAATAATTTTTATATAATGCTATAACTTTTTCTTGTAATACTCATGTTATATTCCTATTATATTGAAATATAGTTATGTTAATATTGTAAAACTGGGTGTTTAGGAAAATAACGTGTCATTATTCAGAAATCTATAAGAAGTGTATTGTTGTGTTTTCAAATTATTTTATATTGTGCTTTTGTAAAATTAAATGTCACTGGGCAATCTCAAGACATTAATAAGGAAGGCCTGAGCATATAGGAAAATCTATGAATTGTAGCTAGGGATAGTTCTAACTGTTTAAATTATAAAGTAATTTATTCCTTTGATGATTCCTCTAAAAAATGTAAGAAAACCTGAAATGAAATATTAAGATTTTTTAAGTTATACATTGTTTCCTTTTGGGTATGCAATATTATATTAATGTAAGTGTCTTAAGGATTTTTTTTTTTTAAACAAGAAAAATTTTTATTTTTCTTATTTATTTTTTTATACTAATGTATTAGAATTTCCAATTCATTCAATTGAATTAGTTAAATTTTAAAATACTGTGTGTATTTAAGTGACATCAAAAACACTGAGTCAATTATGAACCCTGTTTCTGATAAATGCATGTGCACTTTAACTAGAATTAATTAAGACATCAGACTGTAAGTATAGAAATGGCTCTTACTGAAAGTATTAACTTTTTTTTTTCTTAGTTTATATCTAAGAGCCTGTATTTATGTACTCACTCACATTGTGCATTGTAACTTAGTTCTATGAGTTCTAATGATTTGGAATACTTGCTACAGAGTAATTGACTAATCAATTCTATATGAATCTGAGAGATGAAATAAAATTTCAAGCTTTTTGTTTTTAACAGAACTTAAAGCTATTATATAAATACTCTAACAAATTATATTTTTTACTTCTTACTCAAAGCATACTAAATTTAAACTGCTGGTTTAAAATTGAATAATTTTTTCTTAAAAACTTTCTGCTTGAGAAAATAAAACTACTACTCCTGGCTAATCAAAACTGTGCAAACAAAATGAATAATTCACTTTATACAATTCAAGTTCATGATAGCTTAGAAAAAATCAATAAAACCCTTGCCATGTGCAAATTTCCTTGCATGCTGAGATCAAAATATCTTTTTCTCAGTCAAGAGTCTAATTCAATGGAAGACATTAATACTTAGTTACTTTAAAGATCATATCTAATAACTTTAGGCCAATTAAATCCACATTAAATTTTGACATGATTTAAACTCATCTGTATTATATTAATATGAGGTCAGCATTTTGTTTTTATTAAGTTCAATAAATATGATTTTTAGATCCAATGTTTATCTACAGATTATAATTGCTCACCCATACTTTGTATTAATGTAATGTCATTTTTCTGGAGAGATATTTGTACAAATCAAAATTATTTGAAATTGTGATGTTAGTTCTAGTCAATAATAATTTGTGGAAAGATTTTTGAAATTCTCTCATAAAAAATAATTCAAAATGTATTGAACATGATAAAATTTATGTTTAATTTTTCTTAATTAGCTAATAATTTGCATGAATTAGTTAAGATAATACTATTAAATAAGGTGATACATTTTTTTTAAATAATCAGAAGCATAATGGATTTAGTCCCATTTCGATCAGCAACAAATTTTGTTTATGAGAGTACTGAGTTCACAGTCTGTTTGAAAATAAAATAAATTATGAGCTGCAACTCTTTGTATCAAAAAATCTTTACCTCGATTATTCCAAAATATTTAATTTGAAATAATTTAATTTCAGATAGTTGTTCTAAAATATAAATTCATTTTTTTATCATAACTTTTTTAAAAAAGATTTCTCTTGAATATAAAAGATTTGGTAGATTCTATGATGACTCAATGAATTGAATAAATTCATTCCATGAAAAGTTTTTATCAAACAGTTTTAATATATTAGCTCTTGTTTAATACTTTTCTCAATTACCAGTCTAAGGAGGCAAATGCATTTTAACCTCTCTTCCAGTAAAACTTTTTATAAAGCTGGAAGAGGTCCGATTAATTAATGTCATCCCTATTATTAATAGATTAATTAATTAGATTCTTTCTTGTATTTTGGTTGCATTTTTCCTCTTCACTTCTTCATAATTTTTAATGAACTAGAACAAGATGACAGGTCACCCATATTATAAACAATTATTAAATCATCAGTATGACAGTATTATCACTGAAAGATGAGAATTAAATACCATTTAGTGAATAAATAAATTTTTAATCACTAATAGATAATGAATCAAATTACAAGAAAGATGTGGAAAATTGCTTTATCTTGGAAGGATATGGATTTTTTTTTTTTTTTTTTTTTTTTTAATGACTGTAATTTTTATTCTTGTTTTGCTGGATGATCTTCTTTGTTTGATGTTGTCATTAAATTTTAACTCGCAGTCCACTTGGCACCTCAGTATAGAGATATACAAAGAATCACTTCAAAGCAGTTATTTTTGAGTGTTTCACATGTACATGTATAGTATTAAATTTCCATGAAGTCTACATGCAATAAACTTTTTAAGTCAGCAATGATGGTTAGCTGTAAATAATCTAATTTTAAAAGTTTTTGAAGCGGAGAACATTTTCATTGTCCCAATTCACAAATTAATTTTTTTAATCACATATTAATCTTTTTTCAAAATTAATTAAGAAAATGTAGAAATAATCTTTCCTCTATAAATTGGGAGAAAATATTCTAATCATATCATCTTGCTTAATATTATAAATAGGTATTATAAATATAATTTATTTGTGGTCTTTAATCCCACGTAAATTTAGATAATTTTTAGTGCAAGGNATAGCAGGGGATCCAGGTTCGAGTCCTGGCTGGGACAGTTAGATTTTTTATTCTGTTCCCTTGCACTAAAAATTATCTAAATTATAAATAGGATTGATTATTTTATAGGGAAATTTTATTTCTGATTAACTTTACACTCTTTTAGCAGATTACCCTCAGGGAAATAACTATTCACATTAGTATCATGTCCTGACATTTGAAAAGTTTTTACAAATCTTCACCAATCCTGCATTGGAAAAGGCAAAAATATAAATATTTTATTTGGTTGTAAATATTTTATTTACGTGGGATAAAAAACCACAACCAAATAAAATATTTATAAAGGCAAAAATATAGTCCTTTCAAAATTGAATACATATTTTCTATACAACTCCTGTTTATAATAAAGAAACCAATTATTATAGAATGTATTTAAGCTTCTCTATTTACAAACTTTGAATGAGTTTATTAGTGGCTGGAATCAGTAAGAGAGAGAGGTTCAGTGGGAGACCAAAATTTAAAATTTTAATATCTTTATTATTTTTAGTGTTAAGAAAACTTTTATGATAATAAAATGTATAAAACGCATATTAAGTATGCGATTTAATTAGTTGGGCAAGCACTTATTTTTAAAATTTAGAAACATAATTCTATATTTAGACTTTTCATTGCAAACCCTTGATTGAAAGAATCCATTTTTGGTTAAAGTCAAATGAGAGAAAGGAAAGAGTGGATTAAAGGGAAACCAAAATAAATAATTTTTATATCTTTCTTGTTAGTTGATTTATGAAAAATTTAAATAACTAATAGATGTAGAATATATTTTTTTATCTTTTGTATTCTATAAAATTTTTATAAAAAATGGTTATTAAGGAAGAAATTTATGAATGTTTATTCAAATGATGAGCACTTTCCCTACTCTACCTTTCCGACCAGTCTACAGAAAACTTAGTCATTTTACTGTTTACAGTCTGTTCTCTCCGGCTTTCAAATTAAATTTTCTTATTTACATTCATTTTTAACAAAACAACGGAGATCTGCTTAGATTATGCAGCTCCTTTCTAAGCATTGTAGTATTTAGTAAATTTCACCTAGAATTCTGTTTTAAAATTTCTTCTTGTAACTTTTTAATCCAGTTCCTGATAAAATATTTTTTGAAAATAAATTTTATATTAGGTTTATCAAATAATATAAGCTCTAGCCTCTCCAAGGCAGGAGCACTCATTATAACGTGACTGAGCTCTGAAGATGGAAACACTGATTTTTTTTTTAAATTAGAATTATTTGTTTAAATATCTTGATTACTTTTACAAGTGGCTACATCATACATTTTTGTTTGTCAATAAATGGAATATATTTATGTGACATTGTTTTTCTGGTCTAGACAGTTGGTTGAAAATTAATTTTAGTCTAGTTATTTTAGGTGGGTATACTTTTTGGAAAAATGAACTTTTACTTTTTTATATATATTGTTTTTTAAATTATCTTTTAATAGAAACTTTTCATCCAAAATAAGTTAGTTTTTTGTTTGAAAATTTTTAATGAAACTGAAACAGGCAAATTTGTTATTTAAAAATTTGAAGTGCTAGATGTTGTAGTATATAATATTCTTTAAAAAAATTCTTTATGAATAGTTCACCTGGAGAGCCAGTTTAGCTGAGGGTATCTGTTAGGGACTTCTAAGCTTGTTACAGCAGGTTCTAGCCCCAACCTTGGAAATCCTTTATCAAGAATAAAAGCTTGCTCAGAGCCATGAATATTTAGAATACCCATGGCTCTGAGCAAGTGGTTGAGTGGTACAATAAAAATAGCTTACAGAAATGTTAATTACAGTCCTGCATATACGAACTGTCTAAACTAAGTGAGAGGGGTTGTAATAATTGAAGTCTCCTTCACACCTAACCAATTTATTTGGGCTTAGCCACCCATGAATGTCTCTGCAAGCAAGGAAAGCGTTCTGAAGATGGAAGCTGTGCCTTCTGAAAGCAACTTAGCCCAAATAAATTAGTTAAGTTTATTACAACACCATGAACAACCATCTCTCACAGCAATAAATTATGATTAATTAAGTGAATTTCCCTGTGTTGTAGTCTTTAAATATTATATTTTAAATTTCACTCCAATTTATACTCTACTCTTTTAAATGATTCAGGTTTTCTGATTCAAAAGAAACATTACCTTTTCTTTATGAAACAGAAGCCACTAGAGCTTTGGAAAATTTTTAATGAAGCATCATCATCTTTGACAATGTTTCTTGACAAATTTTAAAAATATTAAGAATATAAATTATGAGGTCCAAGTGTTTAGTATGCAGGATTTTAAGCAAACTCCCTTAGGCAGTCATGTTTTGATGAATGACAACTTAAATCATTACACTTATTATACGTCCACAAAACAGCAGCTGTACAAGGATATGGTAATTTTTTCACTTCAATAAAAATTCAAATAATATAAATTAAAAATCAAATAAACATATAAATAAGCTTTTTGTTTAGGAGCAAATGAAAATGATATAATTATTATTATATATACACAATTATTTAAAAGAATAAATACCAAATTGAATGATTATTATAAGAAGCTTTTTGATCAAGGGTCAAACTTTTTTGTCTTTTCAATTGTTTATACTATCTATCCATCACTCCTCTACTTTTGGCATTAGATATTATTCAGAAATCAACTTGCAAAATTTTAAGGTTGTTCAATTCATAATCTGTTTTTATTTTTTCAGGAATTTCTCTTTTCCTATTAATAGTTATATAAGATTTAACTAAATAAATTACAAAAATTTAAGAAAACCTTCCTATTTCTATCAAATCAGGTCCTTATGAGTTAAGTTGATAAACTTGCTGGTCAAGTGGACCATAAGTAAAAATAACTTGTTTTTCTAGGAGTAATTAAATATTAAAATCCATAAATGAAACTTTTTTCAACCTAATAAAACTTTGGTATTAGATTTAGATTATACTTGCTATTCTACAAACTGTTAACTCTAGTACTTTCTGTTAACTAATACTCTTATAAAAATAAGGGAACTTATTTTAGATAAAATTAATTTCATTTTATTGATTATAATCATAAAATTTTCTTTTATTTTATAACTAACTTTAAAATATGTTATAAATTTGTAATTAGAGTTAAAAGGAATTTTTTTTATAATTTAGGAATAACCTAGCCACTATATATTGTGATTTTTTCTATTTATAATTTTCTTTTAACTTTGAATAGTTTTATAGTTAAATGACTGAAAATTTTATTGAGCTTTAATGTTTAGTATGATATTAAATTTACATTCTATGGATTGAACCTGTATTTCTACTTTTGTAATACTATTTTTAAGTACATTTCAATGTTTTTGGAATATACTATTAATAAACTACTTTTATTTTATTTTTTTGGTCTGTTATCTACTTTTTATTTTATGAATATATAAACCCTCCTTAAAGCTACTAATTTATAAAACAAGGCATGCATCAGATTGTACTGTGAAAATAATAAACTTTCTTGGCCTCATAAATGAATATTGTAATGTTGGTAATATAATAACAGTTCATTTGGATGAGTAGCATATTTTAATTTGTAGTTTGAATTTTCATCTTCATAAAATAATAGCCTAGTCTAGATATCAATTCAACATTAAAAGCTCAGTTTTTTAAAATTTTGGATAACTCTTCATTGAATGAGCTCATTCCCTTCCTACTACCAGTCTCAATAATAAATGTAATCCCTTGTGTTTCCTCTCGAAATATGCTGCTGATCATAAATCATACAAATATTACTTTTATTATATTTAGGATATTTTCAACATGATTAAACTATGAAATAATGAATACATTGGGTAATTCTAGAGAGAAGCTATGTTAACTAAAGTTAATTTTTAAAAGTTAAAATTTAAAAATAACTAGATAATAAAATAAAAATGTATAGTTCAATGCTGGGTTTTTTTGTGCTTTGTCTGCCCCATTTATTAGCACAGAGAGTAAATTTTTCTATAACCAGTTTTTCAACTAAAATTAAGATATTTTTTAAAGCTCATGTCAATAATTCACGAAGACATATTACTTAAATGTATACCACTTTTTTATTTCAGGAATTCAAGTACAGCTCAAATTCCATCACCAGTGAGTTCAATGAGACTTCAAAGTTCCACTTATTTTGTGTTTCTCTCATAAGAAACAATTTTTGGCAAGTGGTTCATATCTGATTTACAGTTAGAGGTTCATCAAGCATTTATAAATTTGTTGGTTTTCAGTTTGGTTACTGCTTTATTTGCCAAAAAGCGAATGTTTATTGGTTTAAGGAATTATGTAGAATTTTAACTCATTCCTGAAGAAACTTCAAAATCACATTCTTAGTTTCCCTAAGGGATCTTTTAGTGATTTTAACAATGTTGTGTCGCATGGTCTATATGTAAAATGATGTAGATAGATACAGAATATCTACCTGAACTGTTAAAACCAACTTGTACATTAGTAAGTGCCTTGTCTGCAGTCGTAAGGTTTTGTTCTTATGTAGTGAATAATCTAGATGCATATCCTAATACTCTGTCAATATTATAAGTTAAAATGACAGACACTATCTGTGTTTATATATATATTAGTGACCTTAACAGTGAATTGAGTAACTTAAAAAGGAGGAGTAATCAGTGCTTGAAAAGATCTCCGTTAATTTTCATTCCAAATGAATATCACTATCTTTCCTGTCATTTTCATCAGTGGCCTACAAACATCTGTGTATTTTGTTGCAAAACATAAGAAAAATGCAGGAAGTCCCAAGATTAATAATCTTACACTATTTTGGTTTTCAGGAACTAGATGAATTTTAATTGTCTATAATTTGGTCTCATCTGGAAATTTTATTGTCTAGATAATTACATTTTTATGAAATCACATTTATCAAATAACCTTGCACCTAACTCATTTCCAGGTCTCTCAAAAAACTTTTAATTTGAAAAATCTGATATGAAGACGTTCATATTAATGAATGAAGACGGATAATAGAAGGTATGATAGTTCTATATTCATTGGTGGTGGAAATAACCTTTTAGATTATTTAATCTGATACTTTTTCAGAACCTCTTAAAAGGGCAGCTGTGTAATCTAATAGTATATCCCATCTTCATTAAGATATAGACATACATGAAAGTAAATGTCGAATTATATCTTATAAACCAGAGAGTGCAATGAGCTTAAAAGGAAAACCACTGAAGCTGGCTGTAGACTGACCAGGAAGGTAGAATGGGGAAAGTACTTCACGATAACTGATAATCCATTGAAGTTATATTCATAAATATTTATCATAATTAGGGTTTTTATATAAAAATCTTGCACTCAAATAAAAATGAAGATATCAATCTTTTAAATTTTGGCCTTCTCCTAAAACTAGCACCCGCATTATCTCATATTATTTCAACCAAAAACAATTGATCAAGTGCATTTTCTGCTTGAATGGATGATCTGAATGAAAAGTAGTCTGTCCCCTTTAGTTTAAAAATGTGTAACTTGTTCTTAGATTTCTTGTGACATGCACATCCAAAAGTGATGACCATTTTCATATACACCGTTTTAAAAAGCAGTTATATATAATAAACAGTAACCCACAGTTGGATCATTTTAAAAAATAAAAAAAAATAATGGTGCTAGATCATTTCAAAATCTTCTATTTGGAAGACATATTTCAATTTTTTAACTTATTATATAGAAGAAATATGAGCACGTGACTGTTATTTTTTTATTCCCTTTCTACTGACAATATTGCCAAGGCAGTAAGAGAAGTATTTCTTTCTTTTTTTTATAATAATAGGAAATAAGTAGTTTTCCTGGGATATTATTTGCAATAATCTAAAGTTAAGAGCTTTAGATATTCACAAGCTTAGGCTGATGGGCTAAAAACATTGTTTACTTCAGTTAAAACAAGAATCAAAATTTGTTTGGTCATTTTGAAGGATTCAGCATTAATTTGTCAAACATTTATTAACTTTCAATATCTTACTATACTGAATTCAATCTCATTAGGGGAGGTCTTGTTTAGTGGTCCAGTCTTGGAAAAATTAGCAAAGANTGACAATATTGCCAAGGCAGTAAGAGAAGTATTTCTTTCTTTTTTTATAATAATATGAAATAAGTAGTTTTCCTGGGATATTATTAGCAATAATCTAAAGTTAAGAGCTTTAGATATTCACAAGCTTAGGCTGATGGGCTAAAAATGTTTTATTTAATTTAATACTGTATTTTGTTAGAAATGAAAGTCACGGGAATTTGAGTCATTGAAAATAATAACATGATAAGCAAAAATAATGAGAAAAACAATAAACAAGGAAATGTATGAAAAAAGTATTCATTAAGTTATTAGATGTTTTTTGTTGGGGTATAAAGGGGTCAAGGTAGATAAAATAAAAAAAATACCAATTTAAAAAAAAAGTTTATTTCTTCAATTATCTACCAACATTGTAAGCCAAAACATTGGCAGATAATTGAAAAAATACACATTTTTTAAAATTGGTATTTTTTTTGGATTTACCTTGACCAAAACCCAACAAAAAACATCTAATCTAATCTACGGTAAAAAAAAAACTCTCCATTTAAGTATTCATTAAGTTCTTAAAAATGTACATAACTCAGCTTGCAAATTATATCTTCAAAGATGCCACCTCTGGCTCGCAAGCACATCTGCATTTTCATGTAGGTTATCTACTACTCTCTTTATCTGAAGTCGAGGAATTGATCTGCAGGCTTCTAATATTTTCCCCCTCATCTGATCTGGTGTAGAGGGTGGGTGGGCATAAACTTTTTTTTTTAATACTCACCATAAGAAAAAATATAGCAGTGTCAGATCGGGATACTTTGCAGGCCAAAACTTGGTCCACCCCCAGGCTGGATTTATCTGTTCTTAAACACCCTGCTAGAAGCTTGCTGCAATTTTATGCAGCAATTTTGTATAGTCTTGTGTGAAGGACACACATCTTTACAAGCTGTGGGAGTTGCTCTTTGATGAGTTTGGAATAATCAGCTCTGTTGAGTGGTACTACGTCAAAAAAGTATGACCCAATGATTTGATTGCCAAGAATTCCACACAATACATTCACTGACCAATAATGTCTGACTACCTATCAGATCCAATGGGGTCTTACATTAGACCTGTAGTGGCAACAAGGTCTGATCAGGCTTCCATCACTCACAAATGAAGATGCATCTGAAAAGAGTACAGATCTGAAGAAATGCCTATTCTGCAAAACCACCTCGTCACCCCAATTGCAGAACTCCTGTCAAATTCAGATAAAGCTTGATGGATATAGATAATGTAGGGATTATATCTTCCTTGTGAAATTTTCCTACTGAAAATCCAGTTCTTCTGGTAATCTCTCGAATGCCAAGTTGCTGATTTGACCATACTCTTCTAATGATCTCCTCTTCTCTTTCCTATGCACCCTTTTATAACAGAAATTTTCTTTAAGTGCATTACTTATAATTCATAGGAAGATAAGAGCTGGTCTGGAAAGTCCTTAATCTCATTTTAAACAACACATGAGTTTATGCTCAAAAGGAAACAACTTCTTTTTAAAATATGTCCTTGATATTTGTTATGGGTCTCCTAATATCTTTGTTATCTGCCGATCCTCTTAAGCCTGGACCCACCCAACATGGCTTCTCCTAACAAGATTGAACTCTGCATAGTGAAATATTGAAAGTTTATAAAAGTGAGACAGAAGTTTATTTCCAATTTGTTTAATATTTAATGCTAAATCCCCCAAAGTGACCAAATAATTATTGGACCTCGTTTGTAAAAGAAATAAACAATTTATAGTCCATCAGCTAAAAGCTTCGTCTGCCAATCCTCTACAGCCTGGACCCACCAAACAAGACTGAATAGAAAGGTATTAAAAGTTTATAAATGGCAAAATAAATATTGAACCTTGTTTGTAAACAATTTTTTTTAGCCTAAGTTTGTGAACATCTAAAGCTCATAAAATTCGATTATTGCTTGGAAAAACTACCTATTTCCGTTATTATAAAAAATAAACTGGCTTGGCAATATTTCCCCTGAAAAAGGGGATTTTGAAATGAAATAGTATAGGACCTTTAATTTTCAAATTATCCAACTACGGATTTCGGTTTCTTTCGTAACTTTTTATGCTCCTTAAAACTGGGTATATGAAAGTGGGGATCATCTGAAAACCCCTAATTTTTGACGCGCATGCGTCGCGTACGCGGACCACAATCTATGAACAAGACACACATTCAGAAATTAGTGATGAAGGACAATCAATTTTCCCTCTTGCATTTTTCACTCAGATCAACTGTTTAGAAATGCATTTGAGCAGTTTTAAAAAGAACATTTATATATTT
>KZ808355.1:77807-137006 GCA_000696205.2 Oncopeltus fasciatus
TATATATATATATTGTCTTGTCATGGTACAAGCCTGGCTAAGACCAGTATGGCGTTCCACACTCTTTCTAACGTAACTGCCCTGAGGTGCGATGGGTTCCGTTGGTCACGATCTTCAACCACTAGATAGGCACCTACTAGCATTTTCCCTGGTATACAAAAAGCCTCTCCAATGCCGATCCAGAAACAGGACAAATTACTTTAGTCTTCTCGACTTATCCTTAATTACTGTTCGCCGATGACCTGCACCTTCCCAATTGGTCAACATAGGTTCATTCTAGGGGGATCAGTAACGAACAAACTTGCCCTGTTTAGCTGAAGCAATGGAGACAGGCCATCCAAAATTTTAGCTTCTCATACGGATAGGTTTTAAATTATATGGTACAAATTGTTCATGCTACTTCCAAAAAATTCTCAAGGGCAGATTTAAAATCATGTCAGTTATTTGGTGAGTACTCTATAATGTAGTTGCTGAATTTGAAAATTTGAGTTAATTGGTCAAATTGTTAATAGGACAAACTATCAAATGAGTATAAAAATATCAAAATTTCATAAAAGACCTCAGAATGAAAGACAGAAAAAAATTGTATTCTTTTGTATCTTATTGTATTTTTATATGATAAGAATATATTTCTTACACAGTTCGAAAAATAATAAAAGATTTTCATCACTTCTCGCTGGAAAAACATATCTATTGATATATTTTCCTCGTCAAATTAATTTTAATTTTGTTTTTGACGGCTTTTATTGGAATGTTTTTATTTTAATGAAGAAATGAGTTAGACTAAACGGTTCGAAAATTTATCTACAAATTTTAATTTCTCTTGTTAACATATGCATTCTGAACCTATAATTGTTAATCGTAAGTAGTTCTTAAATTGCATTGAACTTTTTTTTTTCTATAATATCAAAAATATGTTATTTTATTCTTAAACCCCACTTACGGTACTAAATATTTAATTAATAAAGGAGCGCTGATGAATGCAAGATGACCAAATGAAAGCAGTAGAAAGATGGAGACAAGTGAAGTAATGAGGGCTGTAGATTGCAGATTCTACCTATTGCCAATGGAAGACGGTAGCACTGCAGTCACATATCTTGAAGGAAAACAGGCTAGATTACTCACCTACGCGCTGGAGCCCGAGGTCGATGACGCTGGTGAACTACTAAGGGGGAAGATACAAGACTATGCTGAATTTTTCCCCGAAGAGTATAGGCTGAAGGTACTTTATACACAGATTTATCTGAGGCCTTAGAAAGGGAAGAGATGGGTAGATCAGTCTCCATGAAAGAAGTAGCCAGATAATGAGGAGAAATAGGAGGAGAGGAAAGAGTTTTAGAATGATAACCTAGGAATTATTATTATTGTGTTGCGAGAGACAGGAAAGTAAGGCAAATATAACGAGATATATATAAATCCTTAGGTAGATTCTAAATTTAGATTTAATCCCTTAGTGAGGGTGATCTAATGAAGATCTGTGATACGTCATAATAAAGAGTTCACCATTCACAGTCAGGTTAGGAATGCCCATCGCAACTTGCTATAAACACAACTCATTCTTCCTAACCACAATATACAACCAACGCAACACTCATAAAATGAATCTGTACACATATTATCCCTGAATCCCACATTCTACTACTCCCGTGGGGGGGGGGGGGCAGAGGAGTTTCCTGAAGGCCTCGTTCTAAATTTGAACGAACTTTTTTACAGGAGCTGCTTTAACTAAATGAATTCCTGTGCACTATAGTCCATGATTATTTGTGTTCCCTACACTATTATATATTTATGCTCAATCGAGTTCAGTTCCATTGATCTAAACTAAATATTACGCCCGCCGCGGCGAAAAAATATTGCTCCCACTAGAAATTTCAGGTAATCCACATTCTATTCATCCGATTTCGCTCTATAACGAACTCAATTTGTTTTTATTGTGTTTATTATATATGTGTGTGTTCTTGTAAGAGCGCGTGTGTGATGCCAAATTTGATTAAGATATCCTTCAAGCAGGACTGTGTAATCTATCAGATTCCCCTTGTTTCCATAAATATGGTTATTAATAGGATTAATTGATGATAATTAATTTAAAAGCTGAGAGATTAATGAGCGTAAGAGGCAAGATGACTGAACTTTGTTCTATAATCGTCAAGAAGGTAAAGTAGAAGGAATTCTCAACCAATTGTTAATTTGTATTTTATCTATGACTGCTCTCATCTCATTTAAACAAAAAACAATCATTTCCAAGGATTACAATGAAAGGACTAATTAGACATACATTTTTAAAACAAGAGGGCTCAATCGACACCACAGTCTTAAATATCTTTCTTAGTTTTTATAATATTATAAAATTACATTTTACAACAATTTTGTTCTAAACATTTTTTTCCATATAATATAATTAAAACGAAGATAATTAGATTTTAAATTTTGGTTTTCTTCTAATCGCTCCCCTCCTTCCCGACCTATTATAGTCAAACTTAAATGCCGAATTTGATTAAACTATTCTTAAAATTCGGTATATATATGAATATATATATATATATTTTTTTTTTCTTTCCTTACTGCAACTATTAATATATATTGTGTTTTTCTTTATTAAGTAGAACTGTCAAGTTGTGCTTCATTCGGAAGCTGAGCAGTGTCACATTATTTAGAGCTGTGACCCCAGGGCATTTAGAGCAATAAGCCTAACATTATTTATATAAAAACTTTAGTAATAATTGTTGATAAATATATAAAATTTCTTTTGAGTAAAACATTGCTTAAAAATTATTTTCTACATTTTGTACAGGAAGGGAAATCATATAAAATAGCACCACATCACTTAATAAACAAGATCAAAAAGAGTCTTGATAAAAAAAATGNTTTTTTAGCCCTGAAGAAGAGAAAATATATTCTCTAAATATTGGCCTAGACTTAATTATTGAATCAAATTATTTGACATCAGTAAAGATCAGCTGAAATTTTTCATAAGTCGTGTCATGATACCAACCTATATTACATCGTAGGAGAACAGCTTGATTCTTCTTGACTTCTTGCAGCTTCTAGGCTTTAAAATTAAGATTTAGGGTACAATTGTTCAATATTGCTGTGTAATTCTAAAATATTACCAAACTCAATAATCGTTGGATTAACAAAGGTTGCTTTGTTGAGTTCCACTTCTCTAAAATAAAATACTATTCCCTCTACAAAAATAAATAACTTTTTGTACTCGGACTTGAAAATTCAGGTAATCACCCACTTCTAATTGTTCAATTTTGATCTTTAAGTTCTAAAATATTTCTTCTATAAATATACATATCTGCATTGAGTTTCATTTTTCTAAACTAAATATGTTGTAGTGAAAAAACTTTTTTTACACTACACTTGATGTTTCAGGTGATCCTCCTTACCTTTAAGTCTGATTTCGCTATAAATTAAACTCTGGCTTTATTACATTCAAAGCGACAAGCCAAATTTCATTGAAAGATTTACAGGACTGGTAAACCCCCATTCCTATTTATTCAATTTCCCTGTGTAACGTCTAAAATTTTTTTTCTATCAATAATAAAATCTAATAATGATTAGATTCTATAATTTCATTATTGAATTAATACATTTTTCTATTACTTTTTTTCTTTCAGGTATCACTTTTCAAGGAGATGAGTCGTGCCTTGCCACAATGGGCGGAAGTTAGAGACTACGACTGGCTCAGGGAAATCCTCAAGATGTCAATAGATGGAAAGCTTCCAAATCCCTTTGATGCGCTAACTGAAGGTGAAGAGCTCCTATTAAAATGGCTGTTATTTACAGTCAATGATCCGAAAATTACTATCATTCCAGAGGTAATATCAGTATTCTTCTTCGGCGTTCTTCCCTTAAAGAGTCAGATCAGGTGTTAAATTGAGAAATTCATTTATCTCCATAGGCTTCCTCTGCACCCCAGAAGGTGTGTGCCAGACAAGCTTTCTAAACTCAAAGGAAATTCAAAGTTTTCTGTGTAAGTCTGGAAGATGTTTGCTGTTGTTAACATACCGGCCTATGGTTAGTGTTCACTCGTCTGAATCCAATGAAGTACTTCTTCAATAGGTAAATAATCTAAAAGGTTATTTTCACTACCAATGAATATAGAACTATCATACCTTCTATTCTCCGTCTTCATTGGTTTCTGCCAAACATCCACCGTTGGCGAGCGCTTTCGGACATTGTCCATCTTCTTGGCCGAATACATGTGGTCACTGTCACTGTCTGTATTCTGTGGGTTGGTCGGATGCGTCGGGTATAGTGTGTATTATAATATAATAATCATTATTTCAAGTATTAGTTGGAACTAATATCTGAAAATACCTGAAATAATGGATACTGACCCTTATAACTCACGCGTTTAACAGACCTTATTGCCGACAAAGCGACCGTTACAGCTAAACGACCCTTATACCTTACGCATCCGACCAACCCACAGAATACAAACGCAGTTGAATACAGACAGTGACAGTGACCACATGTATTCGGCTAAGAAGATGGACAATGTCGGAAAGCGCTCGCCAACGGAGAATGGTTTGCAGAAACCAATGAAGACGGAGAATAGAAGGTATGATAGTACTTCTTGAATAGATGAGCTGTGCCCTCTCTGCAATCTGAATATGAGAACCTATTCTTGTCGAGTAAGACCATAGATGGTGCCATCGGGATCATGCTGATCCATCGAGATGACTTCTAATCCGTTGTTGAAATGTAGCAGCTTTATTCAGAGTTTTTAAATCCTTGCGGCTGATTGCACAATTAAATTGTGAACTCAAAACTACCTTCTTGTTAAAATGATCAGACCTCTCACTTTCTCTAAAGTTTTTGTAGGCTTTAGCCGTACTTAGACCTGATAGACTGCAAGACAGACGCTGTAAGCAGTGTACTAGTGAAGAAAACAATTTTTTAATTTTAGTCTATTCTAGCAAAGCCAGTTAGAACGTCCCTAGAGTTCTTAGTTACATTTGGGCTGAACAATCTGAAATTATTCAAAGGTAGGTGAAATAATTGAGAAGTGGTCAGTAACCTCCATAGTTCATACACATATTTTTTTAACGTAAAGCGCTTTGGAGCCTAATACCTCATCCTTAGTGCTCGGTTGATACAAAACATTGCCGTAAAATTAAAATATGACAATAAATAATAACAGATAACATATAATAATAAATAATAGATAACATATTTCACAAATTTAAATTTAAGTGTCAAAATTATTAACTTTTTAAAAAAATAACTCTATAGTCAGTAAATTGAAAACAACAAATAAATGAATAAATAAATACACATAATTTTTTTTTTCCAAAAATGTCAATGCAAATTTGCAGTTAAAATCAAGTACAATTGAAAATGAAACTGATTGTTCTCAAGTCAACCCGTGATTAACCTCATTCCACCAAGTATACCCAAGAGTTCAGTAGCAAATGCTATTGGAGCTCCTTACCTAAGTTGGTCGAGGTGAACTCTCTCAGACCTCTGGTTATGTTGGTTCCTTATCTTCTTCTGATAGGACAGGGTTTCATCGGGAACATGTCTTAACGAGTCTGCTTGGTATTTAATGTTGACTCTTTTTCCCCCTTTCATATTCATTTTAATGCAAAGACTCTCAGTGATGTCCATTTTTTAGTCTTTCTTGAGGTTGCTTATTATTTGTACATCAACCGCTGGCTCATTGTGCCACTATGCGATAACATGTTTCTTCAATTCTGATTCGCATCTTGTAAGGTGCTCTTGTGATGTAGTCAGTCCATTGGACCTGGGTCTCCCTCAGAGACGTTTCCTTGTTGGTCTAGCCTCAAAGAGTTATCTGGCGTTCCGGTCATCATTCACCAGGCAGAGATGTCCAAACCATCAAGGTTATTCTTTAGGGAGCCAACCCCCAGCTTTTGTAAGCGGTAGAAATTCCTGTTTTTTTAAACATATTCCCTACTTTCTCAGAAATATGTCCTAGGTAGGAAATACAGATCAGACAAATCCATTTCATCTTGACATCGTCACTTTTGCCCTGCACCTCTCCCTTAATCCACTTTTTTAATTTTTTTCCTAAGGAGGGTTTCCACAAGTTTTTTCTGATACCTATTGGCTACGGCTAAGTGCTTTATATGGTTCAGCTCTGTTCTATAATTTTCTTCAGACAAAGAAACTCTGAGAAGTCTTTCTATGATCTATAGAATCTATGATTATGGGAATCATGTGGAATAAGGATATCACTAGAAGTGGGTTCTATAAATATCCAACTCATCTGCATCCTCTATTCTCCCTATTTTGAGATTCAGATAGTTTAAGCAGCTTTCATTTTCAACCTCTAATGAGAATTTAATTCTTTGATGACAGTTGTTGATATATGAATGTAATCCCTTTTAAGTCCTTACCGGTACCGGAGAAAGAAATTATGGTGTCATCAACATAACATCCAAATCTATAAACTTTCTATAGGGATTGCAGTCTGATAAAATGTATCTAAACTTCATGCAGTACATAAATAGCTGAGCTAAAAGAGGACTGATCGCTGAACCTATGATCAGGCCTCCATCCATGCAGTAAAAATTACCTTGAAACTTGAAATTATTGATTTATATTTTGAATTCACGTCTAATAATATTGAGGGAATGCTATGGAGTGAAAGTCTCCAATTAAGGGCGAATTTTCGGTTGTTAAATAAGCAGCAGCTACCTGAAGAGGAGTATTGTTTGTCATATATAGTTCAACACTGATACACTGTTTTCATTGAAGGTCACTGGAAGAGGGTTATGTGCTACAGATTTTATTATGAGAACAGCCACAGTCTTCCTATGAAATGGCTTCTTCCAGCAGACTAAAACTGCAAGTAGTTGCCTTCATAAGTTTGGTTAATTCAGTGGTTAATTACTTGGTTAATCCAGATCCATTCATCTTAGGACATGTGTTCTTATTTTTTGAATTGCTGAAACACTTAATAAAAGAAAAGGAAAAAAAAGGTACAGAGCACCAGGGGATCCCCCTGGAGCAGAGTTTAGAAAGTCTTACTAAACCAACAGGGCAATATTTGATGATCACAGTGTAGACTAAGGCTTTATGGAATTAAAAAAATTTTAAACACTATAAAAATGATTCTAAATTAAGTATTTATAACAAAATTAAAAACTGTGTGACATACAGCTTAGTAATCTCTAGGACATTTCAGAATGTAAAACAATTAAAAGGTCCCTTCTTTTTTACTTTCAAGTTCATATTAATGGGAAAAGGATACATGGTAAATACACACACACACATATATATATATTGGAGAAATTTGTCTGGGCAGGATCAGAAAAATAAAATACTCAAAAATTATAGGGTAATTATTTCATTATTGCCAATATTTTGACTTAACTTTTAAGTCACCATCAGGGTGATAGTGTAGTATGAAAAAATCTCTGAGGGGGGGGGGGTTTAAATCTCTAAAGTAAGTCATTATCACATCTTTAATAAGGCATTTGAAACCAGTTTAGTTTAATGAGCTCTTGTATGACAGACTATTTTTATTACTCATAATATCGGCTTGCAGAGATGTCACCAAGCCCTGCTGGAAAGATCTGGAGAGCTCGGGCCACTTCCCACCCTAGCTTTCCTACTTGAGCACAAAGAAGGCTGGCTAGAAGGAGAATCCATGATTGGCTTCTTATCGCCCAGCCCAGAAGACATATTCCCATTGCTCTACCTCTTCCCCGAGGCTGCACGTGGACTTAATTTTGCTGGGTCCGCAGGCACGGCACTACAGCAACTCGCAGGGCGGGCCTTCTCCCTTGCGGGAAGAACAGCTCCCAGCTACAGGTGAGTGAATGCCTTAGAGTACTGTGGGATCTGGAGTGGAACTCGGCTACTTTTAGCAAATTCTAAAGGAATATAATTATTTTTGTTCTAAAGACAGTTATTTTTTTTTTTTGTAATTTCCTTCTATTCTACCAACTAGACTCTAAAATTTGTGTTTAATGACAAAAAGTTTGCCAAAGAAATTTAGATCTCAAATTTTACACACATTTGCACTAAATATTTACATTTTTCATAATAAAATAATTCTCATTAATTTAATATGTCCAATATAACAATATTGGATTAATATAACTTTGAGGCAATAATTTGTGATAAAAGTTTATGTTAAGCATTTGATTAATTTTATCAATGCTTTCAAAATTTACTTTGTATAGGGGTTAGATATTAATCCAAAAAACTTTTGAAAACCAGTCCCGCAGCCGACATATAGGTCCAGGGGGGAAATACATGTTAAGGATGTAGCACACTAGAGAAGTTGTGTGGTCAGCACAACATTCTAGTCGTCTGATTTTTTCCCATTCAATGAAAAATGATTCCCAATTAGGGCTGGATATTCCCTAGAAATACACTAATGATCCTAATACAAACAGAAAAAGAAACAAACTGTGTATTGTTGCATTGAAACTAGGACCTTTGGCTCAGGAGCCCAGTATCTTAACCACCCTACCCTTCTGTATTTACATAATTAGGAATATTTTTATCTTTAATGAATAGTGGAATTCACATAAAGTTGGATAATTGGGAGAAATGATGATTCCGAAACTGTTATACATTTTTGATGCCCAACAAATAAGTTGTATTTTGTTAATATTATATAGATTTTTTATATCTTATAATGTTAACAAATGATTAACCATGTATAACTTTTATTTTCCAGAGTCCTGATAATGATGGAATATTTGCTACATCCTGGAATTGAACGTGTCACTAATCCTTCAGTGAATTTATCCTCATATGCAGAATCATCAACTATCTACAAAATTATGGAGACAAAGAATGCAAGACCCTTGGCTCTTCTTTTTTATAAAGTCCCTCTTAAACTAAAGAATTATTCATTAAGTGAATGGCTACATCCAACACTAAAGCTCAATTGTCTTCTAATGTTTACTTTAATAACATTATGCCTGATTGGACAATCAGTTATTAAAGAAAAATTACCTTAATTCAGCTACTAAAAATACAAAAGAAAAATTTGCTTCATTTAATATTATCATTTTTATTTATATGGTTTTATATTTTGAAGTTTTTTAATACATCAATGATGTTGAAGGTCAAAACTAAGTAAAATGGGCATCACCCTTTGAAAGGTGATTATAAGCAAGCACAACTTATAATGATAATTGTCTGATGAAGTCTCTGATACCAGTAGTCGAGGAAAATATAAATTTTGTTTTGAAAGTAAGAAGTAGACATAAGTGGAAGTATCTGCCAAAAGCTGCAATATTTATAATTTTTAGGGAAATTAAGTTTTATTTTAAGCTTTGGGTGTAACAGTAACAATAAATCTCATTAATCAAATTACAATTATTACTAAGCCAGTAATTTCTGAATTTAGCTTCAAGGAAAATTCCAAGCAAATATATGTGTATATATTTGTTGGATGTTTTATTATGAGTAGTATTAGTTCACTAGGTATAGTCGGAGGGAGACTGCATTGCTGTAGTATATATAGTGTTGTTTTGTACTATGAAAAAAGGATGAGATTGATGAAAACTGTCAATCCATGGGTAAGAACTCATATCAAGTAATAAAATAAAGTAGTTTTGTAAAAGTTGGAATTACGAATTATGATGTAAAGCAGGGGAAAAAGCAACACCCCCTCCCCCCCACATATTCTAAATAAACATGTAAAGGTACCTAAATATAAAATTGTTTGGAGAGAGATGAAAATAATTTCACTTTTTCATATTTTTTTTTTTTTTTTTTAAGAGAATTTAATCGAAATTCATTAGTTCATTGTAGTAAATTGCTAATAGTGAAAAGCCAATGTACATATATAGAGAACAACAAATAATGAACAATATAGTCTATTGGTTTGAAGATAGATTTGAATAAATATTTTGAATTATAATTAAAAGCAATTATGCAGGATTTGAAATAATATAACAAAAGATTGAAAATAATATAATACAATTTTTGAAATCAAAAATTAAAAATAACGATTGGAAAAATACCAGATTACAAATATGAATGTGTGCTGGAGGTGTAGTAAGGTCAAGTGTTCAAAAATGTAAGTCAATAGATAACTCCCAAGATAACTGGAAGTACTGACTAATTTGATATTGCTCAGATAAATGGGCGATGTACAAAAAAATGAGGCCACTAAAGCTGGCTATAGGTGGATAGGGAGGGAAGAAAGGGAGAGGGTTTCAGTCTTGTAATTTTCTTAAAGTGGATTTTTACATACACACACAACACATACAATACACACCCACAAACACAAATTTAATTGAGTTCCCTTGTTATAGAGGATCACAGGGCCATCTCCATTTAAGTCGCTGTGTAAAATTATTGGGATGGGTTTGGGAGGATAGTTTATTGGCTATGGGATTAGGATGTTGTAAGAGGCGAGAATGGAATTTGGAGAAACAAATGGAAATTAAGTATTTGACGAGGTTGATTTTGGGATCATTGTGAAAGGTAGAGTTTTATACATTGAAGGCACCATCAACAATGGCACTGAGGACTTTGAACAGGAAGGATTGGATGCATTGGTTGTTGGAAGGTTTAGCGGTGCTCCAGAGTTCTATACTATATGTCCAAATAGGTTTAAGAATAGTTTTGCATATTGTTAATTTGTTGTGAACTGATAATTTTGATGTTAGTCCGAGTAGTCTATATAATAGTCCATAGCGACTGTTTAAGTCTCATTTCTTTTGTCTGTGTTCTTTCCAAGTAAGTCTTGAGTCGAAGTAGAAACCGAAGTATCTTACAGAATTAGATTGGGGAATAGAAATTTTGTTGCAGGGTAGATTAAGTGGAGGCTTGGTGCAGAGAGTGAATGTGACGTGATCATAAATTTGCTTCTATTTATTTTCATTTGCCACATCTTGCACCAAGCGGCTATGTGGTTGAGGTGTACTAGAAGGATATTAATATCAACTGTAGGATCAGGATCTGACGTGATCATGGCCGTATCATTGGCAAAGATAGCAGTATCAACTCTCTGAAATTCTGAAGTAAACTCATATAGAAGATGGGCCTAGCACACTGCCTTGAAGAATTCGCGCTTCTACAGGGCAGTAGTTGGAGTAATTTTATCCCTTTTAGATCCGATAAAAGTAAACCAAAAAATTGGTATTTTATAAATTTAAATGACCTTTAAGCTTCAATAACATATTTAAAAATGAAAATGAAAAGCTGAAAGAACAAATCAATGTCTTAAGAAATAGGGAAGAAAATATTAGTAAACAATTAGATGACATCGTCAACCGCTCTAAAAGAAATAATCTTATTCTTAGAGACCTGAAGTCGGAAAGCTCAGATTACATTACTACAATAAAAGATTTTTGCTTTAATATTCCAAAATAAAAAAATAATATAGTAATTAACAGAGCATACCCACTTAAAATAATTTCCAAAGATGAAAAACAAACCCAAAAGTCACGTGAAAGTCCCTCAAAAAAGTAAGAATGAATACAGGTAGTAATGACCTTTCTATAATCTCATATAATATATGTGGATAAAAGTCAAAAACCAAAGAATATTTCTTATTCTAACATCTTTCATTTTTGAATGAGAGTGATTTGAGAGACTGAACCTGGAATTCCGTCAGCAATGAAATATAAATAAATTGTCAGAGACAAATGAATATTGTACATCAGGCAACCTATCCACCATAAAAGAAAAATAATCAACGCACCATTATTTTTTTTCAGCATCACTCAGATACTGAGTATCGACTTGTTTCAAGACACATAAAAATAAAAAGAAAACAAATTTTTTAGGGACTATGATTTTGTTATTTTCAGGTTGATTACAATAGCTTGTTTTCTTAGAGGAAAGTAAACTAAAAATTGGAGAAATTGTTGATAATTAATAGGATTGATAATTGATATTTTTTTAAAAATTTGTTTAAAAGAATTTACTGTTTGTCAATCAGTATCAATACAAAGTAGGATAGGGGGTAAAATAATTTGGCAGAAAGAAAAAAAAACAAAAAAAAACAACATTTTGAAACTATATAAGTGTATTTCACTATATTTTAAAATAACAATACTCACATTATTAAAAAGACAAAATAAATTCAAGGTTAACAGGCACACTGATGGAAGCAGGTCAAGATTTAACTTTCTTGTCTTGGACTCTTTAAAAGAAAGAAATAACAATTAAAATATATGAACTATATAAAAGACCAGTTATAGTTTTAAATTTAATACTTATATGCAGTGTAAAAACTATTACTAAGTATCTATATTTAGCTCCAATATAGATAATTAATAATAATGCAAGATATACAATATATTATGATGAAGAATATAAGAAGCATAAATATAATTTCATTAATTCTATTATCTAATAGCATAACATTTACCAATGTGTATCAAGTCACTGGTATTTTTATTAGTTAATGGTACTTGTGGAAGCACCATTAACAAATAAAAACTAAACAAATATTATGCACGATAATATTATTTCAATCTAGCAGTCCAATAACTATAAATTATGATATAAAAAGTAAGATTCATCAATGTTTACTTTTATTAAAATATCATAAATCATGAAAGAGCTCTGTAACCTAAACAAACTTCATCATCATAATAATGAATATTTATAATTGAACTTTGGGACATTTAAACTTAATAAAAGCCTGACATACAGAAACAGTGTAAACAAAGCAGGTTTTCCAACTTTCATTAAGGAGAATTTGAATAAGAATAAACTACTAAAATGCCTATAGACTGATCTAGAGGGGAAAAGAGAGGGCTATAACCAAAGAAGGCATGGTGGTTTATTGTTTAAACTGAAATCCATTCTTCCTAGTAACTCTTAACTAGTCCTTAAGTCTTACATATAGTTTCCTTAGGGTTCGGCAAGAATTAGATTACTCTGATTTCTACCAAGTGAAAGCAGGAGTTTCTCAAGGTAGTGTGCCTGAACCTATCCTATTCATCCTGTAAACTGCTGACAACCCTACCCATTCCAGTACCCTCTTAGTCTATTTGGAGACGACAAGGCTATCCTTATATTCCCATCCCGATCCTAAAACCTACTAGTTCATCTCAAATGTATTAAACAATAGTGTGGCAAATCACACTTTTTTAAATTAGTATTTTTTTGGATCTACCTTGACCGAACCCCAACTAAAATCATATAATAAGAAATATGTTAAAGTTTATTTTCAATTGCAGAAGAAAAACTTTTCTAAAATAGTGAAATTTAAGTCTCAAATTCTGTTCGTTACCTGGGGTTCCATCTTGGCCCATGACTCACTTGGGCCGAACATACTAAAATATTAAAGATAGGAACTCCAATCATACAATAGAAAAAAAAAACTGGCACTTTACAAGACATTACTAAGACCAATATGGACATATGGAGTAGAAATCTGGGGTGGCTCCAAGCCTTCTAACATCCAAAGAATCCAGACCTCTCAATCCAAAACCTTCAGAATAATCACTAATGCTCCCTATTACGTATCCAATTCTTCCCTTCACCAAAATTTAAATATCCCTTTTGTTCAAGAACTTATTTCTTCCTTCTTAATCCTTTTCCACAGTAAACTGCCAAACCATCCTAATCCACTAGCACAGACCCAACTCACACCCCTAAAATCCTCCCGACCGACTCAAATGAAGATGGCCTTGACATCTCCAAGAAAACAGTTATTATTTGATTTACGAGTGGTGCACTGGTCACCTTCTCTGCTCTTGGTGATTGTCTTTCTTTTAAAATTGATTGAAATCCAATTACTAATTGCTTATATGTTAACAGAAATGTAATAAATAAATATAAATTGAAAATTTTTTTAAAAAAATTAATGAAGATTAGATATTTTCTTTTAGATCTCAACAGTTCTTATTAATCTAATTAATTTTATTTAATTATCTTCTATTACATATATAATGTCTTAGTGTTAATTGGTCTATCATCTTAGGACATGTGTTCTTATTTTTTGAATTGCTGAAACACTTAATAAAAGAAAAGGAAAAAAAAGGTACAGAGCACCAGGGGATCCCCCTGGAGCAGAGTTTAGAAAGTCTTACTAAACCAACAGGGCAATATTTGATGATCACAGTGTAGACTAAGGCTTTATGGAATTAAAAAAATTTTAAACACTATAAAAATGATTCTAAATTAAGTATTTATAACAAAATTAAAAACTGTGTGACATACAGCTTAGTAATCTCTAGGACATTTCAGAATGTAAAACAATTAAAAGGTCCCTTCTTTTTTACTTTCAAGTTCATATTAATGGGAAAAGGATACATGGTAAATACACACACACACATATATATATATTGGAGAAATTTGTCTGGGCAGGATCAGAAAAATAAAATACTCAAAAATTATAGGGTAATTATTTCATTATTGCCAATATTTTGACTTAACTTTTAAGTCACCNTATATAAAAATATTGCAGAAAACAACATAAAACATATATTTACATCATTTTGAGGTATATTTCAAGTTTCATCTAAAAAAAACTGATGGCTAAATTTCAAGTTATGATTGTTAGATTTAAGTTAATTTTAATTTTTAAATACATTTTTTTTTGTTTGAGGAAATCAGGTCAACATAATAATGGAAAACTAGCATCACAATAGAAAAGTTTCAATATACTGTTTACAATGAAAATAATTTCTCCAGTGGTCGAAACTCAACCCTTAATTTTGATTAACAGAAGTTAAATATGCATTTTAATATTTACTGACCTTGAATTATCTATATCTGAGTAAAATTTAGATCTGCCATAACATCTGTACACTACATTTCCATTGTATCAAAGAAACAATATAAATTTTAAAATTTACTTTCAAGGGTACAAATGATTTGATGAAATTAAAGAACAAAAAATGTAATTATCAATGTAATTTTTCAATATAGAGAATATCTATAATTGCAAGAGAGAGATAAAGTCCAGATATTTTGTCCTTTAATTTTTAAAACACTTCAATGAAATGAAGTACAGTTTCCTATTGAAAACCGTTTTTGAGAAGAAATGCAGAACATTTTCTCTGTACAATGCAGAATGTTAAAGTATTATTCTTAAATATTTTAAAATATTCTCTGCCAGTAGTCAATTTTTGTCTTAGAGATTTCACCAATTTGCTTCTCATTTCCTGAAATGAATAGGTAGGCAATAAATGTGTGGAACAAAAGTGTTAATTTGTATAAGTGACTGAACTTCACATTCACTAAGGAGGTATAGTGTGCTGTTTATTACCTGTCTAACTTCCTTATCATATCTTAGGATCCTCAATTTCATTTAGCAATTCTATAACTTATAAATAATTATAAACACCTCAATCAATAATAATAAATTCATTGGCCTTTATAGAAAATTCACACTTACAGGAAATTAGATTATAGTTCTCCATTTTCTTATTTATATTCTTCATTCCACAAAGTTCCTTGCTTGCAGAGAGCTGAAAGAAAGCACAGAGCTAAATTCTTGGTAGCAGTTATATTACCAGGTATGCAAGTTAAAAATGTCGTTTTAATTCCAATAGAATGCGCTCTTAGCCTATTGAAGGATTTGCTTATCTCTAAACGCTATTTTGTTTGTTAGTCATTTGTTTACAAAAGTCAGTTGTTTTTAAGTCATTTACGTGGACGTATCATACCTTTCTTTGGTGTTAAAAATGTCTAATTTTAAGCCAAATAAAGAGCATTTGCGGCATGTCATGATTTTCTTATTTAATCAAAAGAAAAAGGCATCTGAATGTCATCGAATTTTTGTTGAGACTTATGGCGATCTTGCTCCAACCGTCAAGACATGTGAACGTTGGTTTCAACGTTTCAAACGTGGTGATTTTGATGTTACTGATCAAAAACGAGAAAATCGACCAAAAAAGTTTGAGGACTTCGAATTGCAATCTTTATTAGACGAAGACAATACCCAAACCCAACAAATGATGGCAGAACAGTTGAATGTCACTAGGCAAGCCATTTCCGATCGCCTGAGAGCTATGGGAAAGATTCAAAAGGTTGGAAAATGGGTTCCACATGAATTGGAGGAACGACAGATGGAAAAACGAAAAACTGTGTGCGAAATGCTGCTTTTACACCACAAAAGAAAGGGTTTTTTGCATCGAGTTGTAACTGGCGATGAAAAATGGATTTATTTTCAGAATCCCAAACGAAAAATCATGGGTAACGCCAGCACAACCATCCACATCGAGTGCAAGACCGGATCGTTTTGGGAAGAAGACAATGCTGTGTGTGTGGTGGGATCAGAAGGGAGTAGTCTACTACGAGCTTCTCAAGCCCGGCGAAACAGTCAATACCGAGCGCTACCGACAACAAATGATCAATTTGAGTCACGCATTGATCGAAAAACGCCCAGAATGGGCTCACAAGCACGCCAAAGTCATTCTTCAGCATGATAACGCTCCTGCACATTCAGCCAGATTGACTAAGGAAACGATTTCTTCGCTTGGTTGGGAACTCCTACCCCACCCGCCGTATTCACCTGACCTGGCGCCTTCTGATTATCACCTCTTCTCATCGATGGGACACTCATTGGCGGAGCAACACTTCAACAATTTTGAAAACGTACGAAAAAAGCTCGATGAATGGATTTCAAATAAAGATGAAGCATTCTTTTGGAATGGTATCCATATATTGCCCGAGAGATGGACAAAATGTGTAGAAAGCGAGGGCCAGTACTTTGAATAAAATATATTATACTTTTTTTTAAATTACTGTGTATATATTTTAAGAAATAAACAACATTTTAAACTTGCATACCTGGTATGCAAACAGATTTTTTACATATGTACACATTGAAAATTTGATCTAAGTGCCAATTTATTTTAGATTATATAGCTAAATAATTTCTTCATCTTTTAACAATTTTATGCATTAGATAAAATATTGTCTTGAATAATTTTTTTAAATGGTATTATTGCTGGATAAAGATCTATCCAATGCTTTTGCACATTTTTAGTTTTCTTCCAATGAAACATAGTCTAAATGACAAAATTGTTATTATTTTAAGCTATTAAATTATGGTCTATGTTTTGTTTGTGGACCTGAATAAATTTTTAGCAATGGAGGACAAGTAGGAGTAGAGTGTAATCTGAAAGCTAAAATTTAAGTAGTACAATTTTAAAAACATTACACTTTCATTTTCAAATAATTAGTATGAAACTTAGAATTCACATTTAAAAGTGCATGAATAGAGTATGTTTATTTAACAATTAGACAATAAGAAAAGCACCACTTTTAAAAAGGACAAATTTGAAATTCGTGATTTCTCTATTAACACTATCATAATTTATATTTTTTCAGTGAATTATAAAATCATATAATGCTTCAACTACCACCCCAAGTATGCCATTATTTACTGCTATCTATGAGAAATGACAGGGGCCCTTTCAACAGGATTGATTCTACCCATTGAACAGACTTATTTCTCTCCATGTTAGCCAAATAAGAGAATTGAGTATAGGTGCATTTGCAATGAGCCTATCTATCAATTCACTAGCCATAAGTTAATAAACAGAAAAGCATGTCAAATGGATACTATCTTATTTTTTTCTAGTACACCACCTTTCCTTTTTTTTCATCTAAACAAATCAATAAACCCTTTCATATGTTTAATTTAGCTTGCCAATAATTCTGCCCCATTGAATTAATGAATTATTCATACTAAGGGGGCTTCAGTTCATATTCATTAGTATTCACTAGCTCCACTGTCTACTATTTATCTAAGCAACAAAACTCAAAAAAATTTAGAGCGGAGCATTTTTTCTCATTTTATTTTTAAAGAAATGTAAATAAAAGGATTTTTTTATCATTTAAAATAAGTGATAATTACATTTTTTTTTTTAAATATTCCAAAGGTTATAACTAACAAAAACTATTTTAGAGGAATTTGCAGCCCCCTCCCCCCGTTTCAGTTGTAAGTAAAAAATCTTAAGAAGTAATTTTTGTACATAATTTAATTTATATACGTGAACAAAAAGAAGACATGTTGAATGAACTCAGTTTGGAGCCAGAATTAATGATAAATTTTAATTTGCATTATTCTATTTTGGTTAAACCAATATAAGGGGAAAACGCCATCTCACCTAAGAATTCTCCTGGCCATAATCTTCAATAGTTAAATTCTTAAACCTTTTCATCTTGATTACCAATTTATCACCTTCATCATTTTCTTTGGCAGATACTACAATTACCCTGGATACATCAAGGCAGTTTTCATTAAATGGATTTTGCCCTTTAATGAGGTCCAGCTCATCTCCAATGTTAGTCTAAAATAAAATAAAAATAGATTTACAAGCCATTTAGAAATGAAAATAAAAACTTCATGACTGAACAAATGTCATCAGTCATGTACATTTGATCCAGATGGCACGACATCTCCTTTTGTCTTCATGATAGCCCTGAAAATGTCTTACAATGTAAGCCGAAATGCCGGCAGATAATAAAAATACACATTTTTTAAAATTGTATTTTTTGGATCAACCTTGACCGAACCCCAACAAAAAACATCTACTAATAATCCATTTAAACTCTCCACGGTTAAAAACTCTCCATTTGAATTTGAAGAGGATAAGTCTGAAGGAAGAATTTGTCAAAAGAAAAGAAAAAAGCATGTTGACTTTTCGTAAGCCTCTAGCCCCATAACGGCAAATCTAATTAAAAATACTTAGAGAATAAAAGTTGTACAGCATGAAATTTTATGTTATAAATGTCCATCTGATATTTATTTTGCCCACAAATAAAAATAAGTTTAATTAAAATATGGATTTACCAATATACTCCATTAAACATCTTTTAGACAATTAAACAAAGTAATTTTTCAATCCCTAAAACTACATTTCCTGTCACCTTAGTACATTCCTTGTTGAATATGAGTTATTGAAATTTAAACCAAATTTATTGCTAAGACCCAAAGTGTATTTTAAAATTAATGTTTATAAAAAATGGAAATTAAAAATATAGTAATCCAAGTGGTCTTTATCCGTTACTGTAGTTCCTCAAACCTTTTAAAATTGAAATAGATTTAATTTTCTTCATCTTCATTCCATTATCTGGTGCTTTTTGCTAAGCATGCTCGAGTATTTAGTTTGAGAATGGACTCAATGCAGCTCAACAACTCTTCTTACATGACAAAGATATCTTTAGAAACATGTTGGGTTCAGCTTTCTTTGCCATTGGAATAGGCACCAAACCTATTGGGCTTCTTTTCCAACCCCAATTATATGGGTTTAATTGATTCCCAAACCATGATTAACTTGCTGGTATATGAGAAAAAATTGGATGAACCCTGCATCTGATGTGGGCTGTAGGCAAAATCAGCATAAAAAAAATTTTAGTCTTGCTTTTGTAATTTTTTTTTTTTCATATCAAAGTAAAATGGTATATTTTTTAGAATTCCTGGGAAAGAATTAAAATCTCTAATAGAAATTTTGAAATAGTTGATTCTTATAGAATCTAATAGGTTATTCCAATATTTTATATGGTTCAAAATTTGAATTCTTCATTTTTAAACATTTAAAGAAAAAAAAATTAAAGTTTAATAAACACAAACTTAAAATAAAAAGTTGCTTAATAAAAAAAAAAAAAAAAAATTGGTCTTGTTATTAGATCCTAGTAGTTTTTTTAAAATTAAAAATATACTTTAAAATTACCTTTTGGCTTTTTTTCAATACTTTCTTGCCATTCAACCAAATTTTGTTTTCATAGAAACTTGTTTCAATTTTGCTGAAACAAATTTGTTAAATTAATACAAACAAATTATAATGAATAATATTTTATCCAAATTGAGATATTAAATATTGCAAAATTTCTATGTTCTTTAAAGATGAGTGATTTTGAGGTCTAAGATTTCATCTTAAGAGCTTAAAAAAGTCTCCCAGAATGAAGATTAGGGTTCTCAATTAGAAAAAATCTTAATTCAGTACAGTCATCTAAAAAATGAAAAGAAAATTTTATTTTAAGAATTTTAATAAGAAAATTTTTTTTGTTATTGAACTTATAATAATATACATTTGTTTTACTCTATGGTTTGAAATAACCATAGTAATAGTTTATGAACTACACTACTAAGTATATTACAAACCACTCTGGGGAATATGAAATGTTAGTTGCAAATTTAAAACTACTTATAAGAATAAGAGGATGAAGAGGGCTGATTTTTTTTTTAATCCATTGCCAAAAGTTTTCCCATGCAATGGGTTGGTTTATGCAATTTTTTATTTATTTATTTATTTTCATATCAACATTAGGTTATTAATGCCAGTGAATATTTGTAGATTTTATGCACGAGTGAAATTTAAGGGATGGGTACTACAGGGAGAGCGGAGAGGGGGTATGTAATCTTAGTAAACCCAAAGTTATAATGAAGGCTAAACATATTTAAAACAGGTTTATTTATTATTTATTGGTTTCAATAAAAAGAAATCAGTAGTAAATGAAATGACCATTTTTAGCATTAGAAATTGAATATTAAATCAGTTGTGCAACTCCTCTATTTGAAATTTCATGTTTTCTGAAGTCACAGTGAGAGTTTGTTGGTGCAGTGTTATTTTGACATAGTGGGGCAATGGTAATAGCTAAAATTGTTTAAAGTTGTTTAGTGCTTCTACTAGTTAGTAAGACTAATTTCTGCAGGTTACTGAAAATGTACAGCTGTAGCTTAATTTAAGTTGTATTTAAACTTTCAAGGAGAGAACTTTGGTACAAAAGCAAATGAAAGACGAGTAAAGAACATTTTACATAAAAAACACAACACATAATTGTATAAACACTAACTGTTTACTTTCTTGAGATCCCAAGACCAGCTTTCAAAATTGCATCAGCCCTTAGTGAAGTGACATAACCAACAATCAATTTAGAGTCAAATTCATCTTCATCATTTAATTCATCTTCATCATCAGAATAATCTTTCTAAAACATTCAAAAAATTATGTAAAAAAAAAAAATAACAAGATGAAATTCCTAAAATTATACTTATCTTTACAACAATTTTGTTTCCTTAATTTTCAAAGGCATGAATACTATGTTTTTGTCTATTTATAAATATTACTGTAACTTCATTTTTCAATGTGAAATAAATTATAGCTGGATCAAATAGTTATAATACACATAAATAAATCATGATTCTGATTTAAAAAAAAATCATGATACCCTTTTTACAGAACCTAAGTCTTAGTTAGGCCACTAAGGAAAGTACCATATTGTGACTGAGCTTGGCATGAGGATAAGAGTTGAAATTTTAGTAACCATTCTATGTATGTATTTAAGGCTGATTAAAAAGTAGGCGCAGTAAAAATAAAAATACTATATGAAGAAACTTGATTTATATTGTTAGAGAATGATTTTAAGGGAATGAAGAAGGAAACTATTGAAATTAAGAGAGGGCTAGTCCCTAGGATTCAGTTAGTCTGATGCACATTTACTTAATCACAGCTTTCTACTATCTAACCACACTATGCAGATGGAATTTGACACCCCTTGCTATGTCTCCCCAGGACTCAGGGGACTACATGTGACACAGGGGTCTTTTGTAAAATGTATATTATTTATTATGATCAAGGCAATATTATGGTTCTGTCAACAGGCTTTTAATTGCTGCCATCCGGAACTATGTCATTCCTTTTGGATATTTTTATTGTAATACATTATATTGGTATAATTTCAATGAAGATTACACTCACATAAAAACACAGCTTAAATAATCCGCATTATATTTATGATGGTCAATCAATCTCTCTTAAATATCAGCTATCATAGGACCAATTTAAATGGCAGCATAGATTGCGAGACCTGAACGAATGCAATGAGCTACCCTGGGCTGGGCACCCCACCTAATCTCTTTGTTTAATCATTTCTCTTTTCAGTGATTCAGTGACTGTCATCAACATCTATTAAAGATTTAAATGCAACCTTTAAATGTTCATATAACTCAGTGGCAGTACCTTCCAGGTCTCCATCTAGTTTCCTCTCTCTCTAGTTAAATTATATAGAGATTTTTTTTTTCTTCTATTAAAGGCATGGCAACCACTGAGGGTCATTATTGCCTCAATTACTATTGTCTATCATCGTTGTAAACAATTTAATGTTATCTAAGATAGATATTTTTTTTCTTTTTTTTTCAAATTTTTATAATTCATTTTATTATACAGTTATATTATTGATACAAAAAAAACATTATTAGGACAAGAGCTCTTTTAAATTTTAATATTTTTATTATTATTATTATTATTCTACTGTAAATACTTTTAATCTTCAGTCTTAAGTATACTATGATATCATTACACCATTTTTCTTTTGGCAGTTCTTAGTATATGAGTGCGTGACTTAATGTAATATATGATATCAGTCTTATTGTAAGGTTTGTTGAAAATAATAAGTTTATAAGTTCCCTGTCCAAGAGACGGCCAAAGCCCCACCTCCCGATCTCCGCCACGGCCACGCCGGCTGCTCTCTTTGCTATGTTGTGCGTTGTAAGTAGTTTCGTAGCTCTACAGGTGAGACGCGTACACCCCCTGCCAACCAGAGAGCTCGCGTCTCTCCAGAGCCCGGGACCTAAACAACGGTCCAGACAGCCGGGAATAGCCGAGGACATGCGACCACGAGAAGAGAGGACCCGGCCATACACCAGACCGGACTAGATATGTTCTCATTGTTTAAAAGGTTCAGTAATATCTATTAATATCCCAACTTGGTGCAAATGGAAGAGCCATGCCTTTGAACATCATTATTGAGGAAATCCTCCCCCTACCACCGACTGACAATGGAGTTCCCTCTTGCTTCTTTCCCTCTCTGGCATTTAAGTTACCCACAAAGAATATATCATTCTAGTCACATTGCCAAGTACTGCTCTCATTTTTTCTCAAAGACATATCTAACGGTTTTAGGATGATGATTCCCTGGCTCTTTAATCCCAATCTTGCTTATCAAGTCTATGGGGAGAGGGATCAACACACTCAGAGAGCTGAGATGAGACTGACCTTCATTGTCCTAGTAGTACTTGTTATAACTTGTTATGAAATCTCCCTTTTTCCATAAATACATTTATATACATGTTAGGAAAACATAAAAATGAAAGTAAAACAATCTTATGGTTGAATAACATAATTAAATAAATACTTTCAACAGTACAAAGTCCAAATGAGTACCAAAATTAAATTAATAAATTCTTCTAAAGTCAAATTACATAATTATTAGGCTTAGTGAGTATTTTATACACAATATTTACATATTATCACTTCACATCACTCAGGTTTAAACCGCTGGGGCTGTTAGACTGGCCTTCCCCTTCTGGTAAAGCTAGGCAGATGGACTTCTGCTGAGGAGTTCAGTGATGAGTCAGATCTCTTCTTTTGCGATGGTTTTGTCTTCATCAGGATCATTGTCTTCTCCTTCTTCCATCAAGGTTTCAGAATGCTCCTGTTCGCTGGCAACGTCAGGGCTCAAGTGGAGTATGTATCCTGAGTCATCGATCCTTGACCCTCCACTTCTTCCTCCAAAGTTTGCTGTGCTGATGAGTTCGCTATGAGAGGCTTGAGGAATTTCCTATTCCTGAGGAGTTGACTGCCATCTTCCAGTTCAACTCTGTAGCTCCTGGGCGTTTCTCCTTTTGACTGGATTCATCCTCGGCTCCAAGTCTTCCCTCTCTGCAGCCACAGTTTTTCTTCAGTGGCTTAAGATATTTGTTCCTTTATCAAAATGATTTTTCTGTTTCTTCTGATTGAGCTCTAGCCTTTTCCTTACTTGTCCGGTTGTATTATTTTTGGCTGTAGATGGCGATTTGTGACTGGCAGATTGTCCTTTAGCCGTTTCCCCATTAAGATTTGTGCCGGAGATGCTATGTCGAGGACTGGAGTGTTTCTGAATTGGAGAAGTGCCATGCTTAGGTCTTTATTTTCCTCCAGAGCCTTCCTCATTATTTTCTTGAGAGTTTGAACTGTTCTCTCTACCATACTATTTGACTGGGCATATGTTGGAGTAGAATAAATATGTCGAAAGTTCCATGTTTTGGTAAATTTCTAAGAATTGAACTGGGTTCCCCATCAGTTATCAAAATGTTTGGAATACCAAATCTGGAAAATATATGTTTAATGTGGCCAATTAAGCAAGAAGTGTCTAACTGGTCTAATTTTGCTATCTCAACAAATTTTGAATAATTGTTAGTAACTAATAAATAATTTATACCATTTAAATAAAAAATGTCAGCAGAAAATGAATGACCTAGAATGTTACTTCCTTTACACCAAAGAGGCATTTCTCTTTATTAAATTTGACATTATGTTTCTCAGCCAGTTCAAAAACTTGGTTTAAAATCTTACTATGTTCCTCCTCATTTTCTGTTTGAATAAATAAGTCATCTTGATAAATCTTAACTCCAGGTATGTCAAAAATCTTTTTATATTTCTTTTGAAAAACTTCACTAGCTGACTTTATTCCCATGGGCATTCTTAAATATCTATATCTTTCTGCAATGCCACTATTAAGAGTACAGATATACGAACTAGGTTCATCGAGTGGAATTGACCAAAAACCTGAACTACAGTCCAATTTTGAAAATATTTTAGAACCAGAAAGCTCAGCCGAAATTTCTTCAAAGCTGGGGAGTTGATAATGCTACCATTTTATGGCTTTATTTAAATCATAGGGGTCAAGACAAATTCTAAGTTTGCCATTTGGTTTTTTTAACTATTACTGTAGAATTCACCCACTCTGTGGGCTCATTAACTTTTTTTATGATCCATTCCTTCTCCATATCATTTAGAGTTTTTAAATATTTGTCCTTAAGGGCAAAAGGAATTTTTCTGGGTGGATGAATTACAGGTTTAACTGATTCGTCAAGTTGTATATGATAAGGGTCATTTATACAGTCTACTCCTTTGAAAACTTCTTTATAATTATTTATTATTTGTTCGACACTCTTAGGCTGTCTAATGTTATCTATTCTTCTAACTAAGTCCAGTTGAATACAGGCATTAAGTCTTAGTATAGAAGGAGAATTAGAATTGATAACAATAAATTTTAAAAAACACATTCTATTTTTATATTGAGCATTTAAAGATATTCTTTCAATGACCTTTAGTCTTTCCCCAGTATATGTGGTTAATTTTTTATTTGTTCGTGACAAATTTTCCTGCGGAATGTTTAATGATTTTCATAATTTGAAATTAACAATGTTTGCCTGAGCTCCTGTGTCTAATTTAAATTTCACTTTAATTTCATTTTCTAAAAGAAGATTTACACTCCATTCTGACTTATAATACTCTTGGGCTTCTATTTTATTAATGAAGTATTTGTTTCTTTGTTGAATGTTTTCTTCTGAGGAACTTCTAATTATAGCTTTAACATTTTTTATTTTATTTTTTGAAAAACATTGCGATCCAAAATGTCCCTTTTTATTACAAGAATAACAGGTGGCATTATAAATGCCGGGCATTTGTTACTAGTAGGTCACACCGACCACATCTACTGCATTTTACTGAATCAGAATTGTACTTTTGATTAGATTATTTAAATTTAGTCAGGTTTTTATCATTAAAATTTCTAACATTTCCTATTGGCTTAGTGCTAAATGACTTGTTAATTTTTTCTACTCTGTATAAAGAATCACTACCACTTTTTATTATTTTTGATTGCTCCCTGGATTTTTCTATATTTATTGCAATTTTTATTGTCTCATCAAGAGTTTTATCATCCAACTCCAAAAGTCTTTCCCTTAGAGAATCATTATTGATACCACATATAAATAAACTTTTGACAAGGCCATCCTTCAATTTATCAAACTCACAATTTGAAGCTTTGTTTTTTAAATCTGTTACAAAATGTTCTNTTGTCTCATCAAGAGTTTTATCATCCAACTCCAAAAGTCTTTCCCTTAGAGAATCATTATTGATACCACATATAAATAAACTTTTGACAAGGCCATCCTTCAATTTATCACACTCACAATTTGAAGCTTTGTTTTTTAAATCTGTTACAAAATGTTCTAACTGTTCCCCTTCCGTTTGTTTCCTCATAAAAAATTTAAACCTTTCATATTCCAAGTTTTTTTTAAAGGTAATCTTCAAACCTATCTAATAAAGTTTTTTAAGATTTTTTTTCTCCTCCTTTTTTAAATTAAATGAATTAAAAATATGTAAACCCTCATCCCCTATCAAATGAAGCAACTGAGCACCTTTTGTTGGCTCTGGTTTTTTATTAATTTCTGTAGCTAACAGATAATTTTCAAATTTTGTTTCCAAAATTTTCAATTGGATGAAAGGTTGCTGTTAAAATTCACTTCTTCCATCAAGGTTTCAGAATGCTCCTGTTCCTTTGAATTCCATTTTGTATTTGTTTTTTAAATCAAGTATCCCAAAAATATATAATATACTATTTTTATTAATATTTATTTTTTGAGTTAATTAAAGGGAAAGCATATGCATTTTATTAATAGTTTTAGTAAAGAGGAACATTTTTAGAATTAATGCCACAGTTCATAATTATAACAAATATCAAATAATTACCATTTGGTCTGAGGTAGGCAGGAATAATCCCGACTGCGCCATGGGGAGAGGGATCAACACACTCAGAGAGCTGAGATGAGACTGACCTGGCAACATGCAATCTGGGTTTCACTATGATACCTTCCCATAGAAACTGATTAGAGCCCTTGGCTTCTTTTTAGTGAGAAACCCTAAATTAGTCCCAATGCATGCTCCATAAAGGCAATCACCTATAACTTCTTGACCTTTAACATTTTTCCTTGTCTCAGACTTAACATCTGGTCACTTACAGATCTTTAGATCTCCACTTTCTTATTAAATAAATCTGAATATTCCATGTTCCAAGAAGAAAAGTCCTTTGTGTTTCTAATTCCATTTTCCAATAAACCCATTTATATTTATATTTAGCTATTTATTCCTTGACTATCTAAACTAGACTAAATCAAATTATCATTCTAATTTGTTATTAAACTAAATGTGGTGTAGTAAGTTATTACACTGATCAGCTGCTAACAGCTGATTCCTAACCTAACAGGAACCCTCATACCAGAAGGACAGGGGTTTATTACCAGGATCTCCTTCTCCTAAATAAGCTGGCATCCAAAGCTATAGAATCTAGCCTCTCTGGGTATTATCTTCGGACATTTCCTTCTCCTAGACTAGTTTCTGCAGTGATGTCCGAGGTGAATAGGCTTAAAAAGGGCGATAGTGCTTATTTGAGGCAAAATATCTCACCCTGTCTCATTGAGAAGTCATAAAGCTCTCCAGGTATTTGTTTAGTGAAATCCTGCAACCAGGCACCTTTCCCCGCACTGCTGGTTTCTGTTACTCATGGTATGGGGCTGTTTTTCTTGGAAATTTGCAACTAACCTAACAAACTCAATAACCCCATGATAGGCCATTCCATGATCCACCATCTGTTTCCTAAATTTATGAGATACGAGATATGAGATGAGCAGACTTCTAACTTTATATCTACACTATCAAACTTCTGAAAATTTTAAAAAGGTTCCTGATATATAAAAAATTAGTATAATCAAATATAAAAGATCAACCAGGATGTATCTAGTGCCATAACTGCTGTCTATGTGTCACATCAACAGGTATAGCCAAATTTTTTTAATGGGGAACTGGTGCAGTCTCCTTCCCAAACTCTATATGTAGAGCCAACAAATAATACGTATAATGTGTAGTTCACCAGTCTTTCTATCCTTTTCTCAAAATATTTATAAGTGATCACTGGCTTTAGCAATTTAAAAAGACCTGACAAAACCAAATTAGCATTCAAATTTCTAAAAAGAGGTGACCCCCAATTTATTTAGCAGATTATACCAAAGGAAAATTGTACATGTTATACAAAGGGTAAAATCTACCTTGACTAATCTGTATAGCAGCTATAAAAAGTGCACATAAATTGAATTTAAAATTATTACAGAAAATAAGTAAATTTATTTCATTTAAAATTTAAGTTATTGGCTAAGAGATGAATAGCAGTAACTATGATTCATTTTTACATTACGACTGGCAGAGAGAAAATTAGTTGACGTTTTTGCTCTAAAGCACACACAATAATGCAATTCATTGTACAAGATTCTATAAAAACATATATTGTAATAAATACATAAGGTTGTCAGTTGAGAACTTTCTTCTCATACAGTAATTTATATTCTAAAGTCATAGCAAACTGAATACCAATTATTTGTTATAGGCTAACCAATTTTGGGTAAAAGATGTATGAAGTATAAGCACAAGAAAGAAATTAAGTAATCTTAGAAGAAAGTGGAGTAATATAAAAATAGAAACTGTTTAGTTTTAACAGGAATACATTAATTAGTAGTATTTAATATATCATTATATTATACAGTTTGTAGAACTCATTTAAAAACTAATATTTTTCCAATATTTTTATATTAACTAAATTATAACAGAAATACCTTGGATGTTTTCTTATATTTGAATCTCTTGCCAAAGTAGGCACTATCATTGCCCAGCAAAGAAATAATTTTGAGGGGACCGTTGTGAAGATTTAGCTGTTTATACGTAAAATATTTTATCGGAGGCATCATAAATACAGAATTAACATTTTCTATTGACAATATCCTGGCAAATTTTAAACTGCGAAAAAATGATACTCTGAAGGTCATTGTCGTCAACAATATTGATATTTGTAACCTTCTCCCTTGCCTTCTGGATTCATGTGCACCCAACCTTCCTGTCGCCATTGGGCTCTATAATTGGTGGGGTGTTTGTTTTGGATAGTTTAGGGTCTTGTTTCGTATGTCTTTATTAGGTTTTACACGAGGAATTAAGATTTTTAGTTGAATTTTTCATTAATATGCGATTTTCTAGCTCAAGCGCTATTTCTACCAAGTCTGGAATTTGGTTAAGATCCACTTTACTAAACACAAAATGTACCCCTACAAAGGGAGTTTAGTTCCTACGATTTCCAGTAGGACGAACAGTATTGAATTTTCTCTTGACTTCAAAAAGAACTTTATTTTCCTCGATGGAGAATCCAAAATTACATTAGCACTTCGGTGATACCAAAATAATTAGTTTTCCTATCTTTGGCTACATTTAAATTTGAAGAGGAGGCCCCATAACAGTTATTTCTTGAAATAAAGTAGGAGGTATGTTAATGCTTATTTATTTTATTTTTAGCTACTCTTGTTCTTTTTTGTTTTATTTTAGAATTTAAATAGATTTATATTTTTTGAATATGCCTGACATTGAATTTTTTAATCGAAACTGTTGTTTTATTTTATTATATTAGTTATTTTCTTTCTTTTTTAGATTAAAATGGAACAACAATTGCTAGCCTGTCCTGTGTGCACCTTGTTCCTAAGGGAAGGGATGTCTATGCAGAGTCATTTAAATACTCATCCCAAAGATCAAGTTGTAGATGCTTTAGTTAGACTTTATACTTCGACTAGACCTTATACAGCCAGCTACACCCCACCAGCAATTGTCAATCCCTTTCAGGTTGTGTCTGAAGAACATATATTTTTAGGTAGACAACAAGTAATCACCAATGCAGCCGCTATACATGCCCCATTTATGGGGTACCCAGTATATCCAAACCAACAAATTTTAGGAACCAGTAGTGAATATAGTCAGTCTGAAATTCAACTTAATGTATCCACACAAGATACAGGCATAATTACAACAGTCGTGAACTATTCTAATGATGAAATGTATAACAGAGTTGGTGAAGAAGAATCAAATGAAGGAGAAAAAGTTCAGCTGTCAGTATCTGAAGAATATGAGCATTTAAAACCCCCTGAGCCTGAAGAGGCAGATAATTATGATGACCAGAAAACAAATGAAGATGGAGAAAATATAATCCAGGCAGTATTAAGCCAAGGTGCGCCTTCACCACTGAGCCATCATTCTGAAGCATCGCACATCACCCATGTTACAGTAAATATTTAAACATTTTTTCTTTTATAATAATGATTTTTTTATATTTATTATTATTAGTATTGGAACATTCTGTCAAGTTTTCCTGTCCTTTGATTTAAGCCCATGGCAATATTCTTTTATTTTCCTGTTGTCAATAAAGGGTGACCTGGGAGGAGGTCTTATTGGTTGCAAAGAAGACTTAGTAACCATTAAGTCAGCACTCAGGAGAAGGTTGTAGGGTTCAGCCTTTTTACCCACCTTTCCATTTTAAATTATTAATAAGCTTTTGAGTCTTATGAATTTAATTTTCCTTTTTAGGAGGATGAGATTGGCCAAAATGATGACTTTATCAATATGGATGATCCTGAACCAGGTAATTTTTCAGATAGAGCTAAATACAGCCAGGCAAATTAGTTTTATCTTCTTGTTTAACATTCACCCATATTATTGTTGATAAAAATTCCCGTGGGAAAATTAAATGACTCACTTTTGCGTGCAATTTCAACTTTTTTCAATATTGTTAAGGACATTAAATTGTTATAAAATTATTTGTCAAAAATCTTTAAATAATCACTAATATTGAATTCATTTAATTTGGCTGCCTTTATTATGAATAAAACTGCTAACACCTTTACCTTTTTTCACTTCTTATTCATTCAGTTTCAAAATGAAATCTAATTATTTTACACGTTCTTTACTGTTGAACCATAATTCATAATTATTTTTTCTTTTATGTTAAGAGATATATACTCTTATAATTAAGTGTTAATATCTTATAGTAAGTAACCATATTATACTTCCTAAATTACAGAAAACATTGAATACGTCTTTTTTAAATAGGATATGTTTTCTTTAACTTACTAATAAGATATGTTTTAACATTATAATGTGCATTATCTTTAATTTTATGAATTTAGTTATGACATGTATTTCATATTTTGAATTTTGAAATTGAATGTGTGTGTGTGTCTGTCTATTTGTCTGTGTGTGTGATTGAGCTTGCACGTGTGTGTAAATGATCTAGTGTTCACAAGTATAAACAAAAAAAAACTAAACTTTGTTTCAAGCTTCTTTTTGAAAAATATTAGATGAGTTCATTAATGGCTAAAATCATTCAAGTTTGGGAGGGAGGGGGGGGGGGGAGGTTGAGAGGAAGATATTATTAATGTGTGAAAAAATGCATACAAAATAATTTACTTGAAATGTAATTTTCTGCCTATATTCTGTAACATACAATTGCTAAGAACACATATTATGGGAAATAATTAAGAATTTTTCTTTGTGATTTGTGGGGATCTTACTTTTTAAATATGGAAACCAACCTCAGTACCTTGTTCTTTTCTTGTAAATTTTTAAACAAATTATATTTTGTCTAAAATTAGATAGGTAGTGTTTATCGATAAACCAAAATTTCTAATCATAATCTTTTGTTATAAATACCGTCAAGAAGTTTATTGAATATATCATAGGTGTACAATTTAATTTTCTAGCATATATGTTTTGTATTAAAGATAAATACTTAATAAGATAGATATTTATTATGTCTAGGTTGTAATAACAAATAAGTTATTTACTCTTATTTATTTCTACCTTTAACTAAACATGGGAAGTCTTAGATCATGCAGTTTCTTAGTGACCGACTTTTTATTGTTAAGTACTAGTTTCATTTCAGCCATTCTGTTACTTATAAATTTGTATTTGTTTTCATATTCTTTTCCCTATCATTGTAGAAAATAATGAGTTAAATCATCAACCTCGATAATTACTTATAATGATTAAAACATTGAAAAGTACTTTCAATCATTTTGAGCTTTGCAGGGGATCGTTTTAATTTCCTCTATTTATAATCAATTTCATACTTTGTCTTCCCATAACATTAATTTATACATATTTAAGTGGGGGAGGAAGGACTTCCACTTACAATAATTTTCAGTAATGAGGTGTGAAATGTTAATAATTCACTAAAACATATCAAGAAATTAATGAAATGTTAGGCATGTATAAAAAAATCACTAAAAATGAATAAAAAATAGGAAAAATTGATTACACACAGCTCTGGCAGCTGTAACTATTTGACCCTATTCAGTTATATAAATTTTTGAAGCATCTCTTTTTTCTATTTTCAGTTTAAAATGTTTTGGAAGTTAATTGAGCATTCTTTAGATAAAATTTCCATACATATTTTTTTTTATTTAAATTTTTGAGAGGCATCTCAATGTTTTTAAAATTTTGGGGCTTCTGCTTACAGTTTAAAACACTATTCAAATAAAACTTGTCTTATGAGGCTCTCTTAAAGAAATAAACATTATTTCTTTCCGTGAAATCAGGAATGAAGTCGCTCCCAATTAGGGATTGTTGTGAATCAGTGAATAAGATTTTTTCATATGTCTCAGCATGTCTAAAATTAAGATGTCACAAATAAGCACTTGCAAAGTTCTGTGCAGTGTTTAGGTAAAGATTGTGACTCTTGTGGAATGTTTGACTTTCCTAAATTTATCACATCCTATTCTGCGGATTTCTTTATTTTTCTCATTGAACCTAATTTCTATTAACACTTGGCATGTATTCTTCCTTATAATGTTTCTGGGATGAAACACAATTTTTAAAATACGTTTTATCCCTGTATAAAAGGAAAGAGGTAAATCTTATCTTTGATGGGATATCTTCTAAAACTGAAGAGGAATGAATAACTAAACATTATTACTTCATTATATCTGTAAGACAATGTGGATAATTGCCTTATATATGGTAGTGTCATCTGTATAGTATTGACAGATAACAAAATATAAAGTGAGCGTTATGAAATAATGTTTAAGCTATACTATACTTCTACTGAAATGAGAGATGGATTTATTTAAAAATGATACGAAGAAAAGTCACATTAAATATTCCCCTAATTTTTTCAGGCAATTATTTTCAAGTTCCCTCTGGCAGTTAGAGGTTGTGAAACCTGCATTTGAATGTTCAGCCTGCTTGTTGGAATTTAGATATTTTCCCTACCAGTTGTGTTTGTATTGTACTTATAAAATTCCAAAATATCTGTTTTGTTTCTAACTTTCGGTTTTTTAATTCTCTAATGAATATTTTAAATTCAACCAGGTCAGGTATTAATGAATCGGTGAAGAACAAATTTTTTTTTATGCATGCCAAGCTCGTATACCTTCAGTAGCATAACCGGCTTCTCTGTCCTATTTTTCATTGTTCAGTGAAGGTTTTTATTATCAGATGAATGAAATAAACAGGTAAAAAAAGTCACGGTGGGGATGCCACCACTCACAGGGTGATCTATGGAAAATTAATTTGAAATAGGCTTTCTCTGGACTAACCAGCATAGTATGGAAGTATTCTTAAGGTGATAAGAAGGCTAGAATGATGAGAATAAGAAAGAAATCTCTATGAGAATAATAAGGAGATTAAATTCTATAAGAAAAATAGTTAAGAAAATACCTTTTTATTTCAATGTGGAGACCCCGGCTGTTAAACTGCAGAGGTATTGATCAAATTGTATGATACTCTTCATAGAGGCAAGCCTAAACCAACAAATGAGCATGATACATGGGAAATACAATACAAACTTGAAAAGGTCATACAAAGGAAAACAGCAAGATTTTACCAGATACATTTGTTGTTGAAGTTGAAAAATTTCGAGACATGCTAGGAAGGTCAGTTGATTCTATTAAGGGGATTAAAGGGAATGCTTTGAAGAGGATAGCCAGGAAGAGAAAAAAATTGTACAAAATTTTGAGGATTCCACTGCCTGGTCTTCCTTGTTATTAAGCCTACATTCTACATTATGTCTGCTAGTCAGTTGTCAAAAGAGAGCTTACTAGCACACAAGTATTGATTACATATGAACTTTCCAAGCCCTTTGACAAACCAGCTGCCTCAGTAGCTAGCCCCATTCACTTGTCTTGAAAATAGACTGAGGACAATGACCTGGGCTAAGCAAAGTCTCTACCACAGTGAATCATAGTTTCTGGCATAATTGGAGCTGTTCTAAATGTAACATTAAGTTTTAAAAATTGCTTCTAAATGGATCGACAAATTGAAGTTATTCTTTTTAAAAGATGAAACATGACAGTGTCCTATGAAATTCTCGCAATTTTAAGGCACTATTAGAAAAAAATTTCACAGCTGCTAATATTAATATTAAAGAGAAGGTGTCCAAGACCAGTTCATTGCCTGGCATTGGATTTAAAAATTTAGCAGTAGAGATATGATGTTTGAAAGGAAGAAGGGCCTGAGGTAAACATTAATGAATGGTGATGAGGTTCTGCAAGAAGCTGTTGAGTCAAATCTGCTTGCAAGTGCTCACAAACTTGACGGAGAGTGTGCAGTATCGAAAGATAATGTTAGTCACCATCTACTCTCCATGGGGAAGGGAAAAAGAGAAGTAGAAAGTTTTCTCAGGAACTTACCCCTAGTAATCAGCTAAGAGATTAGAAATTGTAGAAATTTATTAAAAAATTCTACTGGTATGAGATTTTACCAGAAGATTGTCATCTGTGATGAAAAGAAGGTTTACTGGTGAAACCTGAATATCTATAAGTAATGACTAGATCGCTTTTCTGGTTGCTCCAGGGGGTCAATTTAAAAAAAAAAAATTGTGCTTTCATTATTTTTATTTTTATTTTGAAATTTTGAAGGTGAAACTCATTAAAATTTGTTCCTGAAGGATTTCCTATTAATTTTTTAACCCTACTGCAAACCACTAGGAAGATTGTACTGTCACAAGCGACAGTAGATAACAATAGGCTATACTTTGAGTATTAATTGTATTTTATTTCAAAGATATAATACAAATGTTTGTTTGAAAAACAGTTTTATATATATATATATACACACACATACATGCACACACTTCTTTAGTTCATAAAAACTCTCCACAGCATGATCTTTACTCCAATGGATCATCCATAAGTAATTCATTTATCAATTGAGTTGGTAATCTGTTACTGATTCTTTTCGAAAGTAATTTCTTTGACCTCTCCTTCTTATTTAACTCTTTATTTTGCACTTTGCAAGACTCAGCAATTCCCAATAAATATTATCACAATATAATTACAGTAAGCTTTCACAGTACACAACATATAATTCAACTAATTTTTAATGAAATTTTTTTTTAATCATCAATTGCCAGAGCAATACTTTCTCTGTGTATTGAGATTATGTTTGAATACTCTAATTGTCTCTTAAAAAACTAGTCTATTAGCCAATACTTTCAAGTAAGGCTTGGAGTGACGAAGAAAGCTATAAAGAGAGAGAAGGGATAAATAAATAATCATATATTTAGTTGTAAATGATATGTATGTTTGTATCTGTGTATATATAATATTGTTGTCAACTTTGTATTTTATTTTTGTTTTACTTGGAGGTATTGATTACACTGCACAACAAAAAAATATTTTTTGAATGTTTCCTACACTAAATTAGTCTATTTCTACTAATTTTGGGGTGATAAAAACGAAAATAACATTGAAAATTTTTTATTAGCTCTGGTTTTTGAGATATACAGCACTTAATCTTAAAGAGTAGTTATACTATACGTGAAAAGTGAAAGTACAAAAAACAATATTGTTATGTTTCTTTTAGAATATTTTAAGTACAAAATTGATAAAAAAAAAAACATTATTCTTAGTGTTTTGACAAATAAAAGAGGTTTGTACCACCAAATTTCAATTAAGTCAATCCGATGTATTGTAAGATCGCTGTCGTTTAGCTTGTCTTTTATAAAACACTTCTGGAGCATCCCTACACACAGACCAGCAGTAGTCTGCAAGCATTGCTTCATTCCAACGGCCCTGATATCTCTGTTCTATTAAGGCAATGTCTTGATGGAATCTTTCTCCATGTTCGTCACTCACAGCTCCACAGTTTTGTGGGAAGAAATTAAGATGAGAGTGAAGAAAATGAATTTTTAAGGACATGTTGCATCCAAGTTGGTGGTAAGCTTGAAGAAGCTCTTTAACCAATGCTGTGAAGTTATCATCTCTTTTGTTACCTAAAAACCCATGTACAACTCCCTTAAAGGCTTCCCAGGCTCTTTTTTCATTTCCTGTTAAAATCATGTCAAAAGCAGGATCATTTACGATTTCACGTATTTGAGGCCCAATAAAGATGCCTTCCTTGACTTTAGCATCACTCATCCTGGGAAACTTTGCTCTTAAGTACTTAAAAGCTTGTCCTTCCTGGTCCATCGCCTTCACAAAGTTTTTCATTAGTCCCAACTTAATATGTAATGGGGGAAGGAGAACATCCTTAGGATCTACAAGAGGCTCGTAAACTACATTTTTCTCATTAGCGTTTAGGTCTCGTGTAGGCCAGTTCACTTTTTTATAGTGAGATTTTCTATCCCGACTGTCCCACAGACACAAAAAACAACAGTACTTGGTGAACCCTAATTGCATTCCTAGGAGTATAGCAATGTCTTTCAGATCACCACAGATTTGCCACTTGTGTTGTTCATATTTGATTGATTGGAGAAGTGTTTTCATATTTATATACGTTTCCTTCATGTGAACTGCATGACCTATAGGAATAGAAGGTAGCTGATTTCCATTATGCAGAAGTACAGCTTTTAAGCTTAGTTTTGAAGAGTCTATAAACAGTCTCCATTCAGATGGAAATAAAGTTTTTTTTGAAAACAAGAGCTAATATATAATTTTTATGGTCATTTTCGGTTTTAACACGTGGAAATACATTAAAATCAGCTAATTTCAACCTTGAAACAAAAACTTTGTTGTTCAGTGTTATTTATAAGTGTTGTTATCTTCTTGTTCAAATTTTTAATTTTCCCTATTTTTATTTGTTTTTATTTGTTCTGCTGTCTAAGGCTATTAATTCATTCATCCATTTTTTTTTCTGTAGTTCATCATAATTAATTTTAATTTATTTATTTTAGAAATTACATACTGCACAGCGTGCATCTTGCAATGTGCTCTCATAGTTTACAATAAATAATATCATCATAATTAAAATAAAAAAAATGTAAAACATTAAAAAAATTAGGTGACTAGGAATCCCTATTACCACTTATGAATGAAATAATGATTTTTTACAACAATGACTTTTTGAAATAATCATTTTTAAAGAATATAGTCCATTTACAAGATTCTTCTGTTAACACCTTTTTAGGTACTCATTTATTCTTGTGAAATCTCATGATAATGTTGTTGCTGTTTAGTAGGTCGGGAACTCATTTTATGCTTGAGTTCTCATTTATGCATTTATGCTCTTTTGATTTTGAAGTCGTACTCCACCAGCTGCTATCGACTTTGTATATTTACCGTTGTCCTACAAACATGGATGTGTTGCTACCAGAGTGTTAGGGATACATACAGAAAGTTGGAATAAAAATGATGGACTCTCCTGTATAGAACTCTGATATGAATCCTATTATAAACACCTATGATGAGCTGAGAAGCGTATTGGATCCAGAGTTGTTTATTCTAGGAGTTTAAAATTTGGAAATTTTCTGGGTGTACCAATTTTTTAGTGTACATAAATTTCAATGGCTTTCGTTTTAGGTATCTAGTTAATAGAATCAGAAAGATTAACATGTGTGTGTGTATGTATATATATATTTTTTTTTTTCTTTTTTTAAGTCTTGTCAAGATACCTACTTCAAATCTACATTAATTTTGGATTTTTTTTTTTTTGGGAGGGGGGCACTTCAATAGATAAATATTTTTCTAACCACTATTACCAGAAGAAATAATTTAAATCATGTTAGATTTTTGAAATATCAGCCAGATGGTACCACCATGTTAATATTCCCATTACTAATAGTAATGCAAGATCAAACTTGAGCTTTGATAACTAATAGAACTGAAATTACAGAAAATATTGCTTTCTTAAGCTTAGTGAATGCTGAAAAATTTGTTATATTAGTCCATTTATTTATAAAATTTATTTTGTACAAATTTAATTAATATTATTTATTAAATTTAGAGTATGATTTTTAAGTATTGCTTAACAAATTATTTTAATTTCAGAGTATATTACTGATGAAATTATTGAGCCAAAAACCCCAACTGAGGGCGAGCTAAATGATGCTGAACTTAGTAGTTCAGGTCTCAACATGCAAGCGAATGAAAAAATGCCTGCTAGAGGAGAATTGTCTGGCCAAGGAAGTATTGGAAATACAGTAAACTCCATTTGGCTACAAGATGTGAGTTAAATATTTATTATATAAAGAAAATGGATGAAATTTAACTGAACTAGAAACAGATTGGTTTTTGAAGATGTAGTTTTATTTCTTGAGCATTTAACAATTCATTATTAAAAGATAATAAGTATACTATGAAAATTGGTAAAAGCTAATTTTAATAATTACTATTCATGCAAGTTCTGGAGTTAAGATTGATAGTGTAACGATGCTCCCAGAGAAAATGGGTCAGGTAGAGAAGAGGATCGCTGTATCAAGTTTCTGTCGACGTTAATAATTTGGTAACGGGGATGGAAGTGGAGAAGCCAGCCAGAGTAGGTGGGTTTGGTATACTAGTCAGTTAAAATCTGACCACCAGGTTGTCTGATGAGTATAACAAGGAAAGGGAGAAGATTATCAGATTCCCTTTCAGTAGTGAATTTGAGGATATATAATAATTTATTCAATTTAGCTTCTGCACTGCTTAGCGGGATTTTCAGAGGATGACACCTACAAGGAGGGCTTGGGAAATTTATAAATATAGTGAGGAGTTTAAGATTATATTATATTAAAGGGAGAAGATAGTTTAAGAAATTGGCATTTTTGCTAATCATGATGGAAAAGCCCCACTTTTCTATAAACTCTTTGTGTTATTAAGAGTTCAATTAGGAAGGAATCACTTAAAAATATGATAGAAGGATTTAGACAGGAGGGACAGAGTAACAACCAATTCCTCTATTATTCTTTCAGGTATCAAATCTGTAGTGGAAATTGTTTTCAAATCATGATAATATTGATAGTGCTCATCCCATTCCTCTATATTTCCAATTCAATATTTCTAAAAAGCAATATGTCTATACATGATTTATTTCAATATAGGCAAAGGGCAGCTTGATACCAAGTTGCAGACCTGAATCATGAAGTTGTTCCAAAAAAAGGTGTAGTTTTTTGTAATCAAATTAACAAAAAAAAATGTGTATCTGGAAATCAAATTAAATTACAAAATATTAATGCAATGTCCTCTGCTGATTAACTTTGCTTCAGTACAACTGTTGTTAATTTTGTTATTTTGAATCATTAATTATATTATTTTTTAATAAAAACTGAATTTTGTTATTTGAAATATGGAAAAATCCAATTAGTTCCTATTTTATTTATTTATGTGTAATATTTTTCAGGTATGTTCTACTTAAAACTAAGATAAATTATTAAATAGAATTTGAAAGGACTTTTCTTTCTCTCTCACACTACTCCTAAAAAGAGTTTTTAGACTGTGAAAATGTTAGAAAGTGTTGTTAGAGGTGTTAAAAGAGTTGTTAGAAGGTGTCGCTTCGGAGGTGATGAGAGTCTAGTCTTTAGTTTTTCTAAATGCCCACTACTTCCCTTCTACATATCCAATTTAATTTTTTTTTTTTAAATTTTATTGTAAGTACATAAGAAACATAGAAATGGTTTATCAGGTTGAATGATTAAAAAGTTATGACATGTTTTCTTCTTTTAAGGTTGTCAACAATAACTGTTTTATTGTTGAACTAAGATGAACTAAAATACTCACAAAAAACTAGATCATTCCTTAGGCTGTTATGAGAGTTGTGATGACATTTCACAGCTCTTTTTTCTTCACTCAACAACTCATAATTAATATGTGGTTTGTTTTAGATAAGTCCTACTAGAGCTGTAGACTGAATATATTTTTCATCTATGTCACACTAGAGAAAGTTTATTATCTGAACACTTCTCTGGTCACCTGATTTTTCCCATAAATTGAAAATAGTGCTAAAAATGTTGGGCTGGGTCTTCCCAGGAGCACTACAGGTATTCTCTAGGTCATTACAGAACACAGAAATAAAAAACTACCTGTGAATTGTTTAATTAGATAGATTTAATCTACATATTTACAATAACCAATAATTTCCAATCTTTTTTTTATTTTAAAACATGAAAGTAATGTGTGGTCATCTCTATGCTGGGTCTATGAACATACTGGTGAAAAATACCTTTTTTTTTTTTAATTTTTAGCTGAATTAACAATTGTGAGTACTTATAAATTAAAGTTGCTTAAAATAAAAGTTGTATGTGAGAGATGTAGGAAGCAGGTTGCCTCTCTCCAATTCTTTTCAGCCAAAATGTTTGTTTTATGTTAGGAAGGAGTTCTAATCATTTGTCTTTCTTTATAAAATATTTCTCATTATTGTATTTCTCTTTTCTTTGAAATAAAGAAGGAAGAACGAGTTGTTTCAAAAACAGAGTTCTTTCTTATTCTTTTTCTTTCATTTCATGGTTTGTAATTTATTTATTCTTTTATTTTTTATTTTTTTTACAGACTCCAACTGTGTCTGAACCTGTTTGGGTTCAACATACTGAAGAAGTTAAAAAGAAATATCCTTGTCTCTATTGCACAGAAGACTTTTTATGTCCGAAAGAAAGGCGAGTACATGTTGCAACACTTCACTGTAATCCAGACTCAAAAACTTTTAGCAAGGAGGTTATGTGTTTAAAATGTGGTCTTCAAATGTCTTCACAGAAGGAACTCAAACTTCATATGAAATCAGAGCATAAGAGAATCTCTAGACAGTGTAATGTCTGCAGTCAAGAGTTTGAGACTCAAGAGCTGTTCTCAGAACACTTGCAAAAGGTACATCAACTTGAATGTCGGACTTGTGGTAAAACATTTCGCTCAAAACCTAGTCTCTACATACATACAAAAATACACATGACAATGAAACCATATGCCTGTACTCTGTGCCCAAAATCATTCATCACTAATCAAAAGTTAAAAGAACACATGAATGGGCATACTGGGAACACTCCTTATCAGTGCAATATGTGTGATAGGAAGTTTAAAAGGTATTCAAATTTAAAACAACATAAAAATCAGGCACATCTTCAAGTTAAGAAAAAGACGAAAGAATTTTTTTGTGAGTGTGGGGAAACCTTTCCTACAAAAAAAAAACTTGAATGGCACAAAGAAACCCATTCTTCAAAACCTAAGCAGTGTATGTATTGCAGTGAAAGATATATTCATGCTGTTAGTTTAACACGCCATATACGTCGAGCACATGATAGCCATTTCTTACCAAAGGAGGAAGGTGAAAAAAAGAAAAATGTCTCCTGTCCAATCTGTAATATGGTTTTTCTTGAAGGTTCATTACGCCTTCATATGAAGCAACATAGCACCCCTAAACAGTATGGCTGTATTGTTTGTGGGAAGAGATTTCTTACCAAATGGAATTTGGGTAATCATCGTTGGACTCACGCTTCCAGGATGTCAAAGCCATTTAAATGCACAATGTGTAAAGCAGCTTTTATCAGGCGTTCTGATTTATCATCTCATTTAAGAACTCATTACGGTAACAAACCTTTCACCTGTAATCATTGTGGCCGACAGTTCAGCAGAAAACATAATTGGCAAAGACATGAGAAAGAGCATGTCCAAGATAAAAATTTTAGTTGTGCTGTGTGCGGTAAGTCATTTCATAGGAGTTACTATCTGGTTGAACATATGAGAGTTCATACTGGTATGAAACCATTTTCTTGTCATATTTGTAACAAAACTTCTTCTACCAAATCTAATCATAACAAACATGTCAAGACTCATCATGCTCGTGAAGCTGTTAATTCAGAATCTTAGATTGGTGTAATTATGTTTTATTTATTTATTGTAACTGTTTATGGGGCCACCTTGGCAATAGGTGGATTCAGTGTTTTACATTATGTGTGTATGGATGTCCTTAAAAATGGATTCCCACTAGAAAAAAATTATTTTTTTTATTTTATTTTTTTTTTTTTTTTAGAATTACAAATTAAATCTTTTGTAGGTTGCTTTTAGTACTCTCTGTAAATATATTTTCTAGGATCAAAAATTTTCATAGAAACATTTTTTTTTTTTCTTTCAATTTATCAAATGAAATTCAATAGAACACAATTCATGTCTTTCTGTCACACAAAATATGTTATGTTCCATCACATTGTTTATTGGTATAGTTTTATATATTATCTAATCATAGCTCTGGCGTGTGTTATTTTTAGTAATAATTTTTGAAGGTCTATAGTAAATTGATTTTATTTCTCGTAAGTGATAAATGAGTTTAGGATTTAAAGATATATAAAGCTTAAAAAAAAAAAAAAAAAATCTATTTGAAAATTCCTGTTGATCTTATTTTTGATTTTATGTCTTGTTTTAATTTTTTAAGATGTGGATTGCTTTTGAATAGTCTTCTATTCTATTGAATATTCTCCTTGTCTTTTAATATGAAGTCAAAAAGTATTTTTTAAAAGGTTTAATTTATTTTAATTATTTAAAAGTAAATGTATATTAGACTGTTGTCTAAACAAATAGTTTCTTTGAACTCTACCAAACTACTACTGCCAAGGAAGTTAATTTGAAAGAATTTTTTATGGGATTTGACTGTAACTTATGCATGTAAATATAATGATTTGTCACTTAAGTTTTATTCTTGGTTTAATAGAGGCACAGCTCTAAAGGCAATAATCTTATAAGTCTAAAAAGTATGCCATAAATTTAATTTATCATCTTAATTGATAAAGGATTCAAGGAAAAATATTAATTGAAGCTCCAGGAGAGTGAAAGATTTGGGATTTCTTTTTGATATTTAAATTCATACATACATATATATAAACACACATTCATACATATCGAAAGGCTTCGAATAATAAAAATATTTATGTGGAGCTAGACTTTCATTTTTATTTAAATATTACACATTTTATAACTTCTAAATAGTTATCTATTTTGCTGTTAGATTTTTGATTATATTGATAATAATAGTTATTGAATAATCAAAAATTAAACATATCAAAATTATTTATTTTCTAATTTTCTGCAGCGAGTTGTTTGACATTTTCTTTGATACATTATGTTATTTGTATATGATTTTCTATATGTATGTGGATATTTCCTTTTTTACAGGAATAAATAAATTTTACCATTAAATTTATATAATGGCAGCATAATTTGGCTGTATTATTTCTTTTAAACACACTGAAGGCAATTCATTTATTATACTTCTCAAAGCAAAATCTTATGTTTTCTTAAAGCCTGAGAGTTCAAATATTTTGTAAATGTTTTAGTATGAGTCTTGAAATTCACAAAACAAATTACTTTACAAATTCCTCATTGGATCTTGATGAATACATCAGTTATTTTATAGGTAGCTACTTTCTCCATGCTTGACTTATATTTTAGTTACCACTCTTCAATCATTTATCTAGGTTCAAGATTTTTACTTGACCCAGAAAGTATGAGATATCCAATGCACAGTGGAGCTGGCTCTTTGGTTAATTCTCCCTTTCATTTTAAAAGAGATAAACAAATTTGAGCTCCTTTCTGTAAGGAGTTTGAAACATTCATGTTCGGCATAAATCTGTTAAAAGTTGGTTCGGATAAAATTAATTATCAAAATCATCAAATTACAAGATATTATATAACAAAATGTAATCAATAAAGATTTATTAATTAGCACTTGCTTGGCAGTACATATACTAAAAATGGAAAATTGAATTATCAAAATAATGTTTTTCAATTTAGAGGGTTGTTTAAATATTGGTCTTCATAGATACCTAAATTTGTTGTTTTGCTAATCTTTTGTGAAAATATAGATAAAATAAATCTGGTAAAAATAGTGATAATATAGTGGTGTGAAAGTTGGAAAAATACCTTTTTTTTTTTTAATTTTTAGCTGAATTAACAATTGTGAGTACTTATAAATTAAAGTTGCTTAAAATAAAAGTTGTATGTGAGAGATGTAGGAAGCAGGTTGCCTCTCTCCAATTCTTTTCAGCCAAAATGTTTGTTTTATGTTAGGAAGGAGTTCTAATCATTTGTCTTTCTTTATAAAATATTTCTCATTATTGTATTTCTCTTTTCTTTGAAATAAAGAAGGAAGAACGAGTTGTTTCAAAAACAGAGTTCTTTCTTATTCTTTTTCTTTCATTTCATGGTTTGTAATTTATTTATTCTTTTATTTTTTATTTTTTTTACAGACTCCAACTGTGTCTGAACCTGTTTGGGTTCAACATACTGAAGAAGTTAAAAAGAAATATCCTTGTCTCTATTGCACAGAAGACTTTTTATGTCCGAAAGAAAGGCGAGTACATGTTGCAACACTTCACTGTAATCCAGACTCAAAAACTTTTAGCAAGGAGGTTATGTGTTTAAAATGTGGTCTTCAAATGTCTTCACAGAAGGAACTCAAACTTCATATGAAATCAGAGCATAAGAGAATCTCTAGACAGTGTAATGTCTGCAGTCAAGAGTTTGAGACTCAAGAGCTGTTCTCAGAACACTTGCAAAAGGTACATCAACTTGAATGTCGGACTTGTGGTAAAACATTTCGCTCAAAACCTAGTCTCTACATACATACNTTGACAAAGAATATTAATTTGAAATAATAAAAAATGTTATTCATTTAAATTAATTTATTTTCTGTCTACTTGGTTGATGTCACATATATTTCCACTGCTCATAATCATTCTCTTGTAATAATATTAATTATTCTTGTTCCAAATTTGAGAATTCCTTCCACTTCTTCAAAATGTTTTAGGTTTGCTACATCCATATTTTTGTTAGAGCCACAGGAACCAAAAAAAAAATTACTTCTTCCCCAATCACTTCAGGAGATACCTTTTCTGAAAAATATCAGAAAAGCCACTGATCAAGCGCTTGCACAATTCTACAAGTTGAACATTTAAAATTTCTTACCTACTTTAACATTATAGTACTTCGTGAAAATATTTTTTCTTGTTTTTCATGTTCTATGATCTTTTAATCTTTAGAACAGGTGTATGGAGTCAAAAATGGGTGCTCAGCTATTGGAAAACAACTTTCACTTATGTATGACTTTTTATGCCAGCCATAAGCATAAATCCTATGAGATGCATGAATTTTGGCCTCTCTCTCAAAAGCATCTTGGTTACTATTTTTTTTTTTTTTTTTTGTTCAATTTTCAATTAACTTCATTTGTCATTGATAAATATATCTTCTAGCATGTTTGGGTAAACTATTAACTATTATAAGGCCGTAAATGAACAGTTGTCCTTGAGTACTAGGCCATCTGATTTTAAAACTACAAGCCTTGTTTAATTTACTGATTATTTATTACTATTTGTCATTTATTTTTAAATGTTTAATGGGCTGTTGCAATATTGAAACAAGTTAATATTAAATTAATAAATATATATATATATATTGTGTGTGTTTATTCAGGCTTATCTTTAACTTGATGATCAACGTGTCCAATAATTCCGAATTTAATCATCAATAGCTCACTACATAAAAAAAAATTACTTGAAAATTTCAATGAGATTGACTCTTATTTTCTCTGTCCAAAAATGTATTTGTTTATTATTGATGGCAACAAGTATATGATTGAATTCCTATTTTGAATCATTCAGTGAATTATTTGCCAAGACAAATCATGCTTGTTTGTATGAAAATTATCCACATTACAGGCATACTTTCAGACATTTATAGATACAATAACAATACTGTATTATAATACAGTAACAATTGTTTAATAATTCTAGAGGTTTCAATACAAGTTTTTTTTGGTAGTCTGGAGGAAATGCCTTACTGGGATTTATTACAATGTAAATTTTGAGAATTTATTACCTTTCCATTTTGCTAATGAATATAGACAAATAATTAAGGATGAGTTGTTCAAACAACTGTGTAACAAATGTAAGTTTTGTAAGTTTATTTGTTTTTATCTATTTCCTACAGCTCTTATACATTTTTTCTTTTACACTTAATTATGTAGACATAATAAAGATAGATCTTTAAAAAATATGTCACTATTTTCACAATAAATGTTTATATTTTGGTTTAATTTTCTTTATTCTAGAACTAAAATATTTAAAATGTAAATATTAGTTACTGTAATGGATTAAAAACCCATTTAAGTTGATTTTCTCATACCTTATATTCTCCGTCTTCATTGGTTTCTGTACATCATCTCCTCAAAAGTTGATTTTGTTAGCTTTTTACTGTCTTAAATCTCTTAAACTATACAGTTAACTTTTTTTTTATTTACTATAATAATTTCATTGAAACTTTTAGAGAAAAATTAGTAGTTTTTATTATATAAACTGAAAAAAAAGTGCAAAATTTTTTGTTTCTTTTTGTCAGTCATTGAAAGGTTAAATTAATCTGAACCATTACAAATTAAAATAACATTACTTAAGAATTAATAAAATCTAAAATGTTAGTTGGTTATTGTTTTTTTGGGCTTTGCTTGGATATATGAAACTTCTAGATAAAACCAAACTTCAAATAATTTTTCTCCATTATAAGGGTAATTTATAATTCAAAAATATTTAGTACTGAAAATGTATAAATCTTAATAGATTAGACATTTATTTTAGAATTAAATTCAGGTTTTTTCTTTCTTTTTTTTAATTATTATTATTCCTTTAAACAGCTTTTTAGCTACACATTCTCATTATTCATGCACGAAATAATTAATAATTTTTAAAATATGTTAATTGTCATAAAATATAAAAAAGAATGCTCCAACTTCCTATATTTAGACATTTACAAACTACTCTGTAACCAGATATTTAAATCTCTTATTCTATTTATTTTAAAGCTCAGTAAAATTGTATTCACTGAGGTTATAATTAAAAAATTTGCTATTAATTAAAACCATGCAAGACTTCTATCAAAATAGAAAAAAAAATTTTTGATCCATCATTAAATTTAGCTCCTTTGTAAATATTTCCTTTAGATTATATTTAACTTGCAAATAAATTAACATGAGGTAGTTTCCTCTTTTTAACTTCTCCGAAAAACAAAACAAAAAAAAAATTTTATACCTAAATTATTACCATGAACTCAAACAGTGTGGGTCTAATAGCTGAACTAGATCACTCAAGTTATATTTTACAGGGTATTTAGTGCTTATTTGTTTGGGAAAATTTTTTTGAAAAACTTAGTAGAATATCAATTAAACACCTATTTCTGTTGTAATTTAAAAAATGTTTTTTAATATTCTCGATAAATCTTTTACTGCATATTTTTTCTCTTCGTGTTTTGAAAAGTGTTTTCATTGCACATGGCAATTACTAGTTACCGAATTTACTGTGTGTACTAAAATATCATCCATTAAATTGTTATTTTATTTTTTAATGAAATAAAAGGGGCCATTTGCTACTATAGTGTTTGCTCTATCACAAACTCACTTGAAATTCGTCAACGTTCATTTTGTGTATGTTTAGAGAATATTAAAAATTAAATCAATTTGTTACTTCATATTGCTAGAAATCATTTTGTGATGTATGAATATATGATAACCTAAAATAAAAATATCTATTTAAATAGGAAGAAATTAGTTTTTAATGTATCATTGCACTTGTTTATCTTAGAAACTAAATTTAACTGGACCTGTTTTTATTGCTCATAACATTAATTTTTTTTATATGATTCCTAGCAGCATTACAAATTTTTAATCCCATGAAAAATTATTCTATTATTATAAAATAAGAAAATTTCTGAGATGGGATTCTGAATTTATGTTTTGGTCGTATCCCTTTTTGGATTTTTTTTTTCTTATTACTACCCTCCTTTTTTCTATGCCTGAAGTTAATAACTGTAATATTATTTCAAAAATTAAGGGGTTTCATGAATTTAAGATTCATTGCTACTTTGAAAATTGACAGGGTTGATTTAATAAGAGAAGTCCCTATATGTTTCTTGCTAGAGCACTCACTGAAGTAATGCCCATTGTTTTATTTAACTTTAATGTCACTTAGCATAATTATTTTACTTAGATGCTAAAATTGTATTATCTTTTATTAGTTTTACTTTTTAAGGTTCTTGTGATAATAGATAAATTAAGGTGAAAAAAATGTGCTCATTTTAAATGAATATTATAAATATGTAAATAATTTAAAGTTATNTAAAGTTATTATAAAAATTATTACATTGTTTTTAAAACATAACTTGATGCAATATTTCAGGGAACTCTTGTTTTTTTGTAATAATTAATTCTCACTCAAAATGTAATTATTAGGGGTTTAATTTAATTTATAACACCAGAGCATTTAAGAAATTATTATTGTTAATGTTATTGTTCCTAGTTTTACTTCACTTTTAAATGGCTTATTTATTTTATACAATATTTGTTGTAAATATTTGTAAATAAGTGAATATTTTATAATAATATGTCTGTGTGATGAGTGTATCTGTGGGTAAATATATGATTTGTGTCTGTACTTTGATGTTTATTTGAGAAGAAAAATATACCTCATCCTCTTTTTTAAAAATTGACTAAAATTTTAGACCTATTTCTTTGTAGTAATTAGGTTTATTTCAATATGTTTTGTAGTGAATTAGAATTCTTTCAAGTTCAGAAATTTTATCAAAAATTATTTTCATTAGGACTAAAAATATTCCAAGTAGGTCTGAAGGACTGAGGGCTACAGCCAAATGTCATTTAAGTTACTTTTATTGCTATAAATCAATATGTCTATAAACAAAATAAATATATGCTGGTAAATAAGATTGTAATAAGCCTATTGGAAGTTTAGCATATCAGTTTATGTAGCAAGACTTCCTTACTTCTTGTAGCATTTCCTATGCTAATATACATAAACATCTGTGGCAAAACAATTGCTACAAAAGGACCGCCCTTTTTGAACAGGCCCTGTTCCCTAATGTAATTCCTACAAAACCTCCCTTCTGGCTGAAATAAAGATGGTCTCAGAACCATAAATAAAAATTCTATTCAATTAAAATTGTTTTTTCTCTTTTCTTATGATGAACCCTGTGGGAATTTATTCAATACATACCATACAATGTACCCGAATCTTCAAAACAATTAATTACATTAAATATTTAGTTCATTAATAAAATAAAATAAGGAATAAATAAAGAAGCAGAAAAGAACCAATGAATGATTAAAAAAATTTATCACAAGGAAATTATAGAAAAATTATGTAAAATAAGTAATTTAATGTTTTTGCATTATAAATCCAACAATTTTTTTTTTTATGAGCATCTCTTATTTGTATGATTGATTTTTTTTCAAGTAAGACCTTTAGAAAAATTTTAACATTCTGCCAGTATATTGTCTGTTTATAAATTTGCTTTTGTCTCTGTGCATAACATTTAAATGACTTTCTAAATGAATGATTTTTATGGAAATACACACACACATATCAAGGATCTCAATTTTTCATTATGTATAAGGATGCTGTATGCCTAGTCAGCATATATTAGATAACTGTTTTGGGGTCTTAATTATTAATTAGACTTAGGATAAATTTCCTTTCTTCAGAACACAAGTTGCACTCCCGCTATAGCTATGTGCCATCTCGTTAACCATCAGTTGTATTTGTTATTCTTTTTTATTAGAACCTCATACATCTATGTTTCTCTCTTTATGTATATTCTTGCATATATATACATATATAATGTAAGAAAATAAACTGTTTATAGCTTTCAGCATCTATTTATATCAGTAAATATGTTTTAAATGAATTGAAATTAACTTTATTAACACCTGCAATCACTAATTTTTTTTTTACTTTTCTTTGAATGTAGTTTTAATTTCAGAATTATGACATATCATGCACAGATTACTGAAATTTTGTTTGGGATAAAGCAATTACTTTGGTGTCTCATTGCATGTTTGAATATTTTTTGCCAGCCAATTTATACTATAGAATTTCTAATCTTGTAAGAATGGGTATAATTATGTAGTTATCAATTACCAAGAGGGTTGTTACTGCACCACAACAGGTGTGCTACTCTCCATTATTCCCTTTAAACACATTTTAATAAGATATTTGATAAATTGAAGACCATACTTATTTTAGCAAAGAATCATATAAAGTTGTGTTGAGACAGTTTTATTTCAAAAAGAAATACTTCTGATTTTATCTGTTGAATTAGTTTGCTCTTGCAGAGAATTCGTTTTGCGCTGTGTGATCTCCTTGTATCCAATGAGTGTTACTTCACAGTTTCTCCTGTACCAAGAATACCACTTGGAAGTGTGGTGCTGGATCTTGAGGAGAATCCACATCAGGAAAGCCACATCCAGAGTCATCATTAGAGAAAGGATTATTACTTCAGCTGCTGCAGCCAAGATCCTATCCCAAGCATCTTGTGGCTAGTAAGGCAGACGAAAGATCAAAGTTTTGTTTTTATAGATATATGAATAATTAGCAGTCTCCCTTTATGCCCCTCCCCTTCCTTCCTATCACTCTCTCTTACCCACCTCGGTGTTCTATCATAGCACATGTTATTGGTTTTATTTTATTTCTTACTTAAAAGCTATGATTGTGTGAACAAATCACTAGCATCTTCAGTTTCATTACAGAGTTTAAGATCAATGCAAAGGAGAGAACAAAGAAAAAGAAAGGGCACCAGGATAGCTGAAGGGATCCGTTCGGGTTTCGCAATGCTGATGCTGCGGGTTCAAATTCAGCCTAGGGCAAGCTTTAATGTATAAACAAAAGCTTGTCCTGAGCCATGGGTGTTTATGGGGTGGAAACCTGTAGATAGCTCCTCCCTCCATGACCAACAAGTGGTTGAAAGAGAGGCTAATAATATAAAAAAAATAGTATGGATGGAAGTAGACAAATTGACCATTCCCCTGGCAGATAAGGTGCTGTCTTCTAAACTACATAGGAAAAAAAAAAAACCGTTCAAGCTAAGCTGGTGTCAAGCTGTTCGACAGTTCAAAGTCCAAATTTTCCAAAGGCTTCTATTCAAAACTGATGAAAAATGAGTAAGACAAAAACTCATTCCTGAACTCACCTGAAGAGGCTGAAATTTCAATAAAAAATAAAACCGTGCAATATGTTAAGAATAGAATTATTGATACATTAACGAAAATTAGTTGGAGTTTAGGAAGAACTTAAAAATAAGAAGAAATAAATAATGACCCTTTTCATGAATACCATTTGCCGTTCATTCATTGGACTGTATTCCCCCACCCTGTTTATCAGAAAACCCAAACACTTGGTCTAGTCCTTCAATAAAACCTTTTGGAAGCGAACTAGGTGAATAAGAAAGGCAGGCTTGTGGTAAAAATAAAAATATATCTTCTTCAAAAATAAAATAAAAATGCTGATAATAATACTTAAAATAATAATTATATAAAAATTTTTCAATAAATTAAAAGTTCATCAACTAAAAACCGTAAGAAAATTTCATTTTTAACAAGAGAAGCGGCCAAGAGGCTGTACATAAAAACAACTCCACTTTGATCAGTGTATCGTTCGTTATGACTGGTTCAACATTCTACATCGAAAATTTTGAACGCGTCAAATCGTTGACATACAATTGAATGCGTGCTAGTGATCTCAAATATAGAAATGTTTATACTGTTACAACCTCCTCTGTGGTCTCCATATTTGTGTAATGAGGGAGACATCAAAAGGCTCCATAGTTCTTTGCTGAGACTCACAGATAAACGTTTAAAATTACCCTTTCAAACAAAAAATGAATATATACAACTATACTACAAATATTAACCTACTTCACCTTACAGAATAGAAGTCAGGGAGTGCTAAGCTCTCCCAGTTCCGAAAAACTTTTTACCTATAATCCAATATCCTGCGATAAATCGCCAATGCTCCCTCTACGAATCTTTCCTCACCACGAATGCAGATCTTGCCATCCCCTTACTAAGACTATATACAAAGCTCTCCCTCTTCCCTTCCAGGTGACTCTAAATACCTCATCATTTTTCTATGCCTGACCATCCTCTCCGTCGATTTAGGCTTTGTGGCCAAGGGATATATTGTCATTTCTGTACACATATTTCATAAAAACAATGTGCAGAGAACTGTTATTTATTTAGTATTTATTGTATTCAAGCTGATATGATTTTGGCTATAGCCAAATAGGCTCTTTCCTTGTTGTCAAACGAAAAAATATTGAAATATTTTTCAATAAAACATTGGTATATATTAGTAAATATTTAAAAAAAGCAATAAAATATAAAATAGTCTGGAGACAACCCGAAATTCTTAATGTGTGTAATAGCGTTCAACAAAACTACTAAAAGAATAAAGGATTACTGTTATTTCATGTTTTAAGGGTAGATCATGTAGTAGAGGACTGTGAAAGTTGTCTGGGTAGAGACTCCCGGCGAGCTTGTAGCCAACAAAGTTAATGAAGCAAAGCGTAGGGCACATGAGGACGAATTTCACGGTGTCGAGGATCAGCTTCCGCCGTTCCCGTGTGCTTCGCACGAGCCAAGCATACACAGATCTCACCAGGCCATACCTGAGGGACACAATCAGGTAAGTACCGTAAAAGTAACTATTTTTAGGTGCGAGTAGTTTGATTTTCATTAACTTTTAGGACTACTTACTTGTCTCAAAGATGTTTAACAAAGAAGTATTTAGCTTCATGAAAGTTACATATTGACAGTAGAGAATTTGTTGAGGTTCGGTTAAAATGTGTAAAAAAAAAAAAAAAAAAATACCATTAAAAAAATGTATTTTTTATTAATCGCCGACGAGGCATAAGCATGGAATAATTAAAAAAAAAATTTTTTTCAGTTGCTTAGTGAACAATGCAAGAATATTATAGATCAGAAATATTGTGTAAAGTTACATTTTACATCTACTATGTTATGTTCGTCTGTCCTCTCTTTGAACAAAGAAAAAATTATGACCAGAAAGAAAAATTGAATTGATTACTAAAAGTTTGAAATATGTTCTAATTGTATTTTAATAAGTAAAACAATTTAAAGAATCAATTAGAGATATTAAAAAAAAAAAAAAAAAAAAAAAGACTTCTTTCTTTTATTTATGTTTAGAATTCACCTGCTAATTTTATATATACTGAAAATATGAATTAGGACATTCTATGAAACTTAAACTATTCTAAGGATATTAAAGGTGCTTGCTGAAAAAAAATTACCTTTACTGTTATAAGGAGCACAACTGTGGTAAACATTGGGGAACTACTGACAATATTATCCCCTTCAAATTACTCCAAAGTATAACTGGTTTTTTTATTATTGAAATGTGCTTTNACTGTCACTGTCTGTATTCAACTGTCTATTGTTTTTGATTTTTGAGTTCAAGTTGAATACAGACAGTGACAGTGAACACATGTATTCGGCCAGAAGATGGACAATGTCCGAAAGCGCTCGCCAACGGAGGATGGTTTCTTCAGAAACCAATGAAGACGGATAATAGAAGGTATGATAGTTCTATATTCTTTGGTAGTGAAAATAACCTTTTAGATTATACATCTATATATAAAGGGAAGATAAGAGGCAAGTAAAGCCTTATCTAAGTTATGTAGCGCTGTGATTCTCTCAAATCGGCTTCAGGCTTACGACTGAAGCGTTTTTGATTGACTGCTTTATTTTCACTGTCGACTTCAGACAAGTCGATTAGAAGAAATAACACCATTCCTATATAAGTGGGAGCACTGACTTGGGCTGTCTCCTCATGGAGAAGTAGTGTCCGCACAGCTCACACTTGCAGGTGTCACTCTGGGCGAGCCAGCGCTGCAGGCAGGTTCGGTGGACCAGGCTGAGTGAGCCTTTACACTTGCACGGAGATATGAACCGCTCCAGGCCGTCCTTCTCGTGGCAGATCCGACAGAACTCCGCAAGTTGCAGCCTCCTGCGTACAGGAATACTTCTTTCAGCTTGCCATAATCATCAAGTTTATTTTTAGCTTGGCATAAGTAAGTGTGTGGTGTATGTTTCAAAAAGAATATTGGAGTATACATATATCTACAATGATTCAATTCTGAGAGAAATTTACTTAAGTTTTATTTGATAACAAATCATGATCTTAAGACAAGAATCTCATACTTAGGTCCATAATTATGATTTAAAAATGATAAAATAAAATTTTTAATTTAATAGCTGGAGTGAAGAAAGTAACAGGAATAAATCCAATGATTTCTTTTATTCTTTCTTTAACATTTAGACATATTATTTTATAAGGAAATATAGTTTTTTTTTTTTTTAATTTAAGGAAATCATACCTGTAACAGAGAAATTTTGGTTTTTCAAGTAAAGCATATTACAAATCCTTTTGAAAATTGTTAAATGAGCTTAATTCTAAAATAAATTTAGCAGTTCTAAGATGATTTTAGTTGGGGTTCGGTCGAGGTAGATCCAAAAAAACACAAATTAAAAAAATGTATTTTTTTAATAAAGGATTGTCTGCCAACGTTTCGGCTTACATTGTAAGCCATCTTCAGGGCTGTAGAAATACAATGTCATGAGAATACAGTAATATTTGAAATTAGTATAATAGAGAATTATAATATAATGTGATATCAAGAGTATGAATGTAGAAAGCTATGTAAGACAATTAAAAGTTTATAAAAACAATTTGAAAAAGAACCAATTTGAAAAAAACATGCAAACAAACAACTAATTGACAAGAAAAAATTGAAATATCATTAAAGCAGTAATTTGCCACACCTACCTATCATGAAGATGAGAGAGGACGTCCTGTCCCTAAGTTCACATTTCCATGACTGAACATTATGAATTTGTTTTGAGTTATGAAATAGAAAGGGGAGTGGGGGTAGCAGGTACAAGGCAGGCGGAAGGTGTAAATGGAAAGCGGCCTGTTGCAAGAGAGGGCAATAAAAGGACAAAGGAAAAAAAGGGAAGGGTATTATTGGGAATAAGTGACTTTGGAACTGAGAAAAATGTTTTGACAGGTTTATTGAGACGAAGGGTTGTTGGTTTTTAAAATGTTAAAAATGTTAGAATAAGTTGAGGAAATTTGTTCTATGTCTGTTCTGTCGTTAACTGGATAATGTTGTAAGTTGATGTGAACGGTTTCAGACAAAAGACGTTTGTGTTGGTAGGGTTCAGTGGAAAGAATGGTTAAGCTGTCGAAGTCAAATGTGTGTGCTTCATGAAAAACATGTTTGGTGAGGGCAGTTTTTATTAGTTTATTCTTGATGTCATTTTTATGGTTATTAATTCTGCGGGAAATCGGGTTTTTTGTTTGTCCAATGTAAGAGCCTTGGCAATGTGGTGTGGAACAGGGAATTTTATAGACGACATTAGTTCTGTTAGGAAGGGGGATGGGGTCTTTGAGGATGGTGTAAATAGATTTTAACTTGTTATTGGTGGAAAAAGAAAGCTTGAGGTTGGGAAAAGTTTTTTTGAGGGATTTCTTAATATTTTCAGACAGATTTGGAATATAAGGAAGAGAACGGAAAACAAGGTCGTTATTTTGGGGGAGGGGGATAGTTGGAGAAGAGGAAATGAAAAATTCTTTAAAAAGTTTTTTAATGGTGTGGGTAGGGAAACCATTGGACAGGAGGATGTCAGTAACACGTTTTATATTTTTTCTGTGGAAAGTCTTGTTAGAGAGTGTTAGTGATCTGTAGATGAGGTTTTTGGCCACATTAATTTTTTGATGATGAGGGTGAGATGAGTTAAAATGGAGGAGACGACCTGAGTATGTGTGCTTAGTATACCAGTCCAGTGGAGATGGAGCCATTGGTGTTCCGGATGATAAGGATGTCAAGAAAGGGAAGTTGATAATCCGATTCCTTTTCTATGGTAAACTTCAGACGAGGGTGGTATGAATTAAATGCAGTAATGATCTGGGGGATTTTTTCGGGATTGAGGATGATAAAAAGGTCGTCGACATATTTTTTAAGGAAGAAGATGTCGTTGTGTAACGGGGGAAGGATAGAGTCAAGTAGGTCGTTAAGGGTGATGTTTGAAATATCGGGAGCAAGGTTATTTCCCATAGCCAGACCGTTAATCTGGTTGTAGTATTTACCTTGGTATAGGAGGTACCCGGAAGTACAACAAAGGGAAAGGGACTCTAGGTAAGCCGACCGGGATAGTGTAGTATGGTTACGGATAGTATTCCAATTTTTATCAATTATTTGGAGGGATTTGTCTAAAGGAATGTTAGTGAAGAGGGATTCGGCGTCCAAGGAGCAAAGAATGTATTCTTTAGGTTTAATTAAAGAGTCCAGCTGTGTTTTCAGATCAAATGAGTTTTTAATATCATAATGGTTTTGTCGGCTCAGAATTTGTAAGGATGGAAGCAGAAATTTGCTGAGCTTAGATGCGGGAGAGTTAATATTGGAGACAATGGGGCGAAGGGGATTATCAGGTTTGTGTATTTTGGGAAGGCCGTAACATCTAGGTGCTAGAGAATTATAAGCAATTAGGTTGTAATTTTAAATTTAGCAGTATTTTAGATTATTAAAATCTTAAAAATTATTCTACGTCTAATATATTTTTTTTTTTTTTTTCATACTTCTTAAAAACTAGGTTTTTACCTTTAAAGGTGCAAAAGTATCGTCCAGATAAACCTTTTTCTTTCAATATTTTTTTTATTGTGGTATATTAGCCCACGTAAATTTTAAACGATTATTAAATCGTTTTAATTTTAAGAAATGAAGCACTCACGGCTGCGAGATATAGTAATCAATAACAGGTGGGATAGAGAGTGCACTGAGCACACAAAAAGAAAAAATCACAAGAAGAAAAATTTTCGGAGATCTCTCGTCCTTCGTCGGTCTCTCTTCACTCCTCACCGATGAAGAGCGAGAAATCCCCCAAAATTTTACTCTTTGTGATTTTTTATTTTTGTTTGCTCACTGCACTCTCTATCCTACCTGTTTTTGATTTATATATATATATATATATATATCTTATGTGTAGGCGATGTAACAGTTTTAACGTACTGCTTTTATGGAAATCAAATGATTTTTTTTGTTAACATGGTAGACATTTGAAAAATTTGCTTCATTCTTCACGGNATATATAATAGTGTTAGTCTCCCTTTTAATCACTTAGGGTCATGGAAGGAGTCGTCTACAGCTTTATCTCATTTTAAACATCAATGAGTTATTATAGATTTTTATTTATCGATATAAGATTGCCCTGGGGGATTTGAACCCGCAGCCAGGATGCGAGAGCCCAACGGATCCTTTGAGCTACCCTGCCACCCAACGTACCTAATAATATAAAAAGACTTGAGTTTATTTATCATTATATTTACAGTTTACCTGATTGTTGAAATCTCAGATGCAGTAAGACCATCAGGATTTGAAGTTACTGAACATTCTTCACCTTGACGGGTAAATTCATTTCCCCTTGCCTCATGTGCTTCAACGGATATCCTGGGATATTGACATCAATATATGAATTAGTTTTTGAAAAAATCTAATTTTTCTGAAGCTATTAAAAGCTCCAGTTTTTAAGTCTCAACATATTTAAGTGCTTTAAAACTTATACTGATGCTCTTATTATATTTTATTTTAATGGCACTTAGACAATGCAGCTTTAAAATCATTTTGTATGTTTTTGTGGAGTAAACATGCAGCCAACATACAATATTCTTCTTTTAACAAACAGTGACCGGTTTTAATATGATAACAACTATGTAGTGGAATTTTTTAATATTTATTTAAGAAAATGTATGGCACATAAATATCGATATTTGATATTTTCTTTATTTTATGAGGAAAATACTGGCCACGAACCTTGACTCTGGTTCAATTGATCTTTCTCTGTCGACTTCAATAATGTCTTCATTTGCATTACTGTCTTGAAGGTCTGAAAATAATTAATAATAATTTTTTTATTTAGAATGTTCAAGAACGTATTATTCACTAATTTCATAAACGCTTGTTGTATTATAAAAACCTAACAGCAATCTAAGACGTCTTTAAGAATTTAGATTTACAGTTAGATTAATTTTGTAAATCTAAATTTCACTCATAAATACCTTATGATTAACTTTCACTCCTAAATACCTATGTTGTCAATTCTCGCTCTCTTATCTTTCAGTCCTTGTGTGTTTCTTTAGAGCATGTCACATGTGAAATTTTGTTCCATACGAGTGAATCATAGTCAATAAAAAATACATTTTCTAAAGAAATCAAAAGTTTACGATTATCATGTAAAAAGTGACCAGCTCATTATTTTAATTATACATTTTAAGGAAATGTATGGTACATAATTATGGATATTTTAAATATTTTATGAGGAAAATACTGGTCAATAACCTCGATTTGCTGTCATTTTTTTTTTTTTGAAAAAGTTCATTACTATTTAGTTTTTACTTGCCATAAATTCATAATATAACTAATGCGGAATCAGACAAAAGTTATAAAAAGCTAATGTTTCTTTTAATAATTTGGAACAAGGCGCATTCGAATAGCACATAAAAACAATTTTATTTTCTTCAAATTTTTAAATTTTCTAATTTTCTAGCACTATTATAATAGTTGATTTTTTATCAAGAAGAAGAAATATTATAATTAACCTGAAAATTAAATGCATACATCCATTATTTATTCCTCAAATAGAGAATTTTCAATAAATATTGTTTAGATAATTTTTCTTCGGATTTTTTTCATATTGAACAGTTAAATCGAAATATGTATATAAAAAACTTATTAAATATCTAATAAAGAGAAACTATTATGGTATTAATTTGTAGCTTATTAGCAGATTTCTTATCAGGTAATGAAACTGTTTTAAGTTAGTCGTGTGAAGTGTCAATTACGATGATTGCTTACTCTTAAATTAAAAGGTTCCTGCCAGATCTTTTCCTCCCAACAGGAGGATCTTTTTCTACAATTTCAAAACCATTTAGGGGAGGGGGGAACTATTCAGCGATAGGCATCACCCATGATACTTGTGTAGCCTTTAAGTTATCAACAAAACAAGTCATTGTTCCATATGGAAGTTCATGTTCCATTCCTTGGGGTATGGCTTTGGAGCTATAAATAGTAGCATAAAAGTAACATGTTATTTTCTGCAGGAAGCTGTTGAGGCAAATCCACAAGTATTCGCAATTTGTCAGGAAGTTAGGTGTCTCGAAAGATGCTGTTAGTCGTCTTATGCAGGTACCATCTACTCTTCAAGGGGGAGATGAAAAAGAGCAGTGGACTTACCCCTCACGAACTTACTCCTCAGCAATCACTTAAGATATTAGAAATTCATTGAAAAACCCTTCTGACATGATATTTTCCCGGAAGATATCACCTATGATGAAAAGTGGGTAAAAACATCGTCTGGGAGCAGGTGGCATAACATATTTTTATATGGGTGTTCATTTTGTGTTTGTGTGTGTGTGTGTGTGTGTGGTTCAATCAAATTTAATATTTTATTTATTTGAATATTGAGCCAAATGAGAAAAAAAAACAAAAACTAAATACTTTATGCTTGGCATTTAAAATATTTTATGCACAAGCTAATTTAGAATACATATTTGTGTTTAAATATATATATA
>KZ808355.1:137054-152329 GCA_000696205.2 Oncopeltus fasciatus
AATATTCATTTAAAAAAAATTTAAATAGTCAGTGATGGTATTACCAAGACATTTTGCAATGATTGTTGAACGATTGATACAATAATTGAATTATAGTTTCTTTGGCACTGATTTATATATTTAATATTGATGTTATCTACTTAAGTATATTAATATAATTTCTTGAATTAACAGATCCTTTCTTTTACTGCATAGAGCTCTCTATTTATTAGTTACCTTATCATTTATTACCCTATGCTGTGAATCTCTGTGCATTTATAAATAACAAATAATATATCTTAGAGAAATACACTTGGGTATTCAGAATTACCTGTTTTTAACGCATGTGCGTTTAGATACTGTTCGGAGAGCTACGCCATTGTTAAAAGTTAATCTTACCTTCCCTTTCTCGAGAATCAACTTCCGCCTCTATAGCTTGAAAATCAGGATCCCAATTTTCTTCCTTATTTTGATTTATCTTAAAAAAAAAAAAAAAAAAAGTGTACATTATACCATGTATTTTATTATTATACTATGAATTTCCAAATTTGGTTTTTTAAAACAATATCCTGGTGTGTATACTTGGTCTTTTTACATGTACAAATACAAATATACCAATTTCAGGTCCAAAAATTTCATTGGAGTTAATGGCCATCAGGCTGCCACGTCTTAAGAGAAACAAAAAAAAAAAATACAAATATAATCGATAGGTCATTACTGAAAGTGATTGTGCTTGAAATCTTTAATTTTGAGAGGTCAATTGTTTTTTTTTTTTAGTTTAATATTTTGCTTTAGCTGTGATCAATAAGAATACTACTCCTTTACTCCAGTGCGTAACATGGAAGATATCGACTAAAAGTCCAAATATCTCCGTAATGGGCTAGTCGGAACCGAACAAGGTTGGTGGGGGGGGGGGGGNCGAACAAGGTTGGGGGGGGGGGGGGGCGTCGTTTCCTATCCAAAGATACATGGCAACGTAGCATTATTTAAAAAAGAAATATAATTAATTTATTTATTCTATACAGGAAGTAAGCTATAATTACAGTAACTGTTTTTATCATTAGTCCTGTTTAAGAATACGATATTATACCAAGATAAAATTTGAAACAATTGGTTAAAGACCAATTAACTAATTATTGCAGCTCTGTAAAACATCTCTTATTTTAATTAACAAAGTAGGAATGAAAGTGAATATATTATTATTACTATTAACCCAGCAGGATTAATTAAGTTTACGCAGTTTAATCAAGTTAATATTCATTAATGTGTTTTTGTTTTTGCTTAGAAAAAAATACTCTTAATGGGGATTAACGGGGGGGTTCAGTCACTCATATCATTTGATATTTCCTTCATTTTGGCAAAAAAGTTTTATGTCGTTCTTTATTATTTTGAATGCTGGAGAAATTAGTCAGGTTTTTGGCCAGGATCAGAAAAATAAAACACCCCAAAATTGTTGGATAATTATTTTATAATTAACGTTTTCGGAGATCTCTCCAGACATCACTATAGCCCTGTTGATGACTTATAAATTAAGTCGAAATATCGGCAATAATAAAATAATCACCCAACAATTTTGGAGTGTTTTATTTTTCTGATCCTGGCCGACATTCTGACTAATTTCTCCAGCATAAGACTCGTCGGCCAACGAACCTCCAACCATTATTTTCTAATGTTATCTAGTCTCGTCAGCTCTAGGGACTGTATAAAATTTCTAAAAAATCAAATTTATCTTAATGTATGTGATATTTAAAAAAAAAAATCAAATCTCACCATTTTTTTTAAAGCTGGAACTAGATAACCTCTTACTTACAGAACCTTAAACATTCAAAACGTTAAACATTAAAAAAAAGAAAAAAAAAATTAACATTTGTCAATTTTACACTGAATGCCAAGACAATAACTTGAAAAAGAAGGTCATAGTGACGAGTGGAACAAGAAATTTTATTAAAATATAATTTGACACAAAATTGTTTATTGCAATTGAAGATCAAGTGATTTTTTAAATTTAAGCATAGGCTGATATCTTCTATAAATACTGATAGTTTCAAAATACTGTTTATTAAAAATTTATTGTTAACAGCTAAAGAAATCTACCGCATACTCAAAGTCAAACAACAGGACTCACCACTGGCAAATTCGGCAGACAGGCTTCATCCTCTTTCGGCCGTGTCCTCTTCTCAGCTCCCTCTCGCTCGTTCCCAGACATCCTGAGCCCTGGAAATTAGCTATGAATAGGTTTGAGCGAATTATTTGCTATGAGAAGACGCTAGCAAAGCTCTTTTACAGTATGGGGGCAGTAGCTGAAGAAGGGCTATTTTATCGTAAGAAAAATAACACGAAGGGAGGGTTAAAAATGGCGCACAGGTAAGTTATGTTGCGCATTGCGCGCGCTCTAGCGGAATCGCAAATAAACTTATTTGTACACACTGATTAACATAGATAGCGCTGTCTACAAGAAAAATTGTTTTAAAATGATTTAAAAAGGAAGTTTTTTTTTTTTTTCGGAAATGTAATCTTGATTAGTGTATCCTTATTCGAAATTGCACGGTTCAATTGATGAACTTCCAATGCAATGATCTAATGATAGTATAGTAAATAATCTAAAAAGTTCAAAGACAAATGTATAAAAAGGTATGACTTGTAAATGGGATTAGCGATCCTTAAAACTGCTTAGTGGGTAATATTTGCAAAACATTAGCATATTTCTCCTTTACAAAAATATTTTTCTTTAAAAGGAGAGTTTTTTGTGACCGTAGATATTATTCTTAGATGATTTTATTTGGGGTTCGGTCCATGACTGTCATGGTAACATGAACTTAGGGGCAGGACGTCCTCTCTCATCTTCATGATAGCCCTGAAGATGGCTTGCAATGTAAGCCGAAACGTTGGCAGATAATCCGTTATTAAAAAATACATTTTTTAAATTTGTTTTTTTTTGGATCTACCTTGACCGAACCCCAACTAAAATCATCTAAGAATATTTTTCTTTCTTTGCTTTTATTTATAATACTTTACGGTAATTTAAAACTTTCTTGTAGTCACATTTTTCCATTAAAAAAAATTAATGAAATGACATTTTATATTAATCCATAATATACTTTTAATATTTTAAAAATCACGTTGTTACCAAAGTGATTAACTGGGATTCCTTGAGGGACTTCGATTTTTCGTCCAGCTACATATAAATCAAAGTTCAAACCTTATTATTGATAAGAATTTTTTTATCAAAACTTATTTAAAGTCGATTAGCGAATATTTCAGACTTTTATTATTATGTTTGATTATTATCTTTACGGATGTGAAAAGAAGAAAGAATGGTGATCGTTTAAAGAAGGGACGGAGGAAATTTTAATTTACCGGATGTAATCCCATTTATGGTATGTTTTTGATATTTCCTTTACTGGATTTAAAAACTGTAACCATGCCGTGTAATCATCAATAACATAAATTCTTTCATTTTTCTACCATTTGAGGCTTCACGATCGAAACCAACGGTCAATCAAACGACACTAGCACTTTCATTAACAACTATATTCAAAACAGCAACACTGTTGAAGTTAATAATTTATGCTATATTAGTCACTAAGACTTACTCTGGCCATTAAGATCGGGAGATTCTGATTGGTGATGCTGGAAATACCTTGTGTGTTGATGTTTACATTGTCAAACTCTAATGAAAATTACATTGTATAACCTTCTTATCATGTGGACAAAATATAAACTTTTCTTTATAATAAGTATAAAATCTAATAGAAATATTAGGATGGATTGCAAGTTTTGGATGGAAGCCTTGCAGCGCTCTCTTTGCTCCCAGAATCGTGTAATGCATATAAATGTTTGAATTATAAGTGAAAACTAGTCTTTTTTTAATGGTTTTTCTTAATAAAAATAGGTCATTAAATGTTTATGTCAGTGTGAAGTAATAAATCTGATTCTGAAATAATCGACATTTTAGAATTAATTTCAGGTTTCTTAGGTTTCACAATGGTATAACCGTATTTTTAAATGATTGTAGTCCTCGAAATATCTTTAACTATAATTTGTAACATTTTGGAATTTTTTCATTCAATTGTTTCGATATTTTTCTCTCAAATGTTTTTCTGAGTCCCATTTCTTTAGTCACAATTAGTATAGACTTTTTGATAACCTTTTATACATTCTATTTCATCACCTTAGAGATAAGCGAGTTAAGTATATGAGCTGACATGACTGTGAATATAAGAAATAATTCTTTGATCAACCAAACTGAAAAGTTGATGTGTGAAAGAAATCAAAATAAGACACGATTAGGAATTTGAAATTGTCTTATTAGTCATATAAATTTCTTTATTGACATCTTTGAATTCTTAGTATACGTTATTCATTCTCGGGATTGCCACTGTACTTCATTCGTACAGATACTTGAAAGTTATACATTTTGTTAAAATAAGCTACGAACTAAATTAATGATATAATTAAGAAACAAAATATTTTTTAACAAGTAATAAGAAAGCAACGATTTTTTTTTTGTTTTTGTTTGAACTGATATATTTTTGCTATTGTTTCTTTTTATACATTTTATTTTATTTTTCTCGGTGGATGAAGTTCGTCGAGAAATGTAGCTGGACCCCAGCGTAAAGTGATTGCTCTGGAGGAGAGTACCAATTTGGCACTTTCCACAAATTAGTGATTAGTTCAAATTGAGAGTTACTGACCGTAGAGGTTATTCATTTAAGGTTCAATCAAGGTTGATAAAAAAACAAAAAATAAAAAACACAATTTAAAAAAAAATGCGTATTTTTGGATCAACCTTGACCAAACCCAACAAATTCTTTCTAATTTAGTGATTAGCTGTAAATATAACTTTCCTGCAATTGGCTAGTATTTATATTTTATCTGTAAGCAATTTTGTTAATAATTTTTATATTATTGTGTAGAGTAGTAGTTTTTAATGTAAGTATAACTAGTGATAATTATTTATTTATATTTACTTAATATATTATATTTGTTTATAATTATCCGGTGGCTTTTGAGGACTATGTTTATGTATAAAACAAAATGTTTCAAACAAGAACCTTATATTGTGCGTCTTTAGGATCAAAATCTATGCTGCCAATAACACCTTCTTCAAGCTTTAAAAGACGCAGGAGAATATCCAAAAAAATTTATTTTGAAACAAATTTAAATAAAATATTTTATGTTTTTGAAAATAAGTTGTTGCAAAATTCTACTGCTCCAGAAAAAATGGTGGATAATTACCTGGATAATTTCGATAGTTTAAACCTCAAGAGAAAATTATAAAATTTAAAATGAAGGAATAAGAGGTCACTTTATAGTGAGGGGTCAATAGAACAGGTCTGTTTACCACAGAAGCATAAGCAAAAGTGAATTTAAAATGTTGTGAAAATGAATTATGTGAGTGCATTACTGCGGGTCTAGCGGAATCACTAAGAAACTCAAGATAGATGCTGATAAGCATAGATAGCTTAATAAGCTAAGAGGTCTACTCGATTAATTGCTTTTATTATGTTCATAATATATATATATAAGAAAATACTTAGTTTATCTGGCCCCTATAACCTACCTTGATTGATTATGTTGCTTGATGTAGTTATCTCACTTTTTACAATCTACGGATTTGTACCCCCAGAAGCCCACCTGAAAGAAATTTTGAGGGCGGAAATGACAGTCACAAAAAATGCATAGAATTTATCTTTCATAAATATCAAGTTTTATTTATATATTTGAATTACAATAAAAATTCAAGTAAGAGATTATAAATAATTTTAATTTAAACTTATGCATTATGTAGATGTTTTCCTTAACATTTTAAACTTGCTAAGAGAAAAAACTCCATAGAATACATTCTTGTTTATAATTCATATACAAATCTATCATCTCCTGTGGGTTTATTCAGGCTTGTTCGCTGGCTCAGTGAAGATAAGTGTGGTCTGTCTCCGATGCCAGGCGTACCAGAGCCTTCCATGTTCAAATACCCGAAACACGTATATCATCAGGTGCGAACCAGTGAGGATTCCAAGCGGACAGATCAGCATCAGGTTCACCACTTGCCCTAGCAATGTCAGAGTGTCCTAAAACAAGGCCGAATATTAGATATCAGATTTAGGGTGACATAACTGAATATCTCTTTCCTACAACTATTTATTTACCAAAATGCCAAAATGTTTTCGGCTCTAATGAGCAAAGACAGGAGAACTCTATTGTTGTCACTAACTCTATAGGGCCCACCTTAATCTTTCTAATCTTGAGTAAGATCCTGCCCCCTATAGAGTTAGTGACAACAATAGAGTGCTCCTGTAGATTTGCTCATTAGAACTGAAAACGTTTTGGTAAATAATGAATTGTCAGAGATACATTTTAATATTTTATCCACTTAACAAATAAAGGTATCAGATTGCATTAGATTTTTATTTCTCGTCAAATATTTAAACTTCATAGGATGCCTTTTCGATTTTCTGGCGGAAAAAATTGCAGTTAAATATTTGACTTTATGGGTCAAAGTAAAATAATATATTGCTAAGATAACTTAATGTTTAGGAACTCATATTAAAATGAACAATTATAAATTACATAATTACTGATTAGCTAGAAGATAAAACTATTAAAAGCAATCTACAAATGAAAAAAAAAAAAAATAAAATAAAGCATTTGATCCAGGTGACAACACGTTCCCTCTCGCCTTCATGACAGCCCTTACAATGTAAGCTGAAACTTCGGAAGATAATAAAATACAAACTTTTTTTAAAGGTATTTTTTTTTATCAACTTTAACCGATCTCCAACAAATTCTCTACTAATATATTCCACCGTTAAAAACTCTTCGTTTGAATTGTCACATGTTTTACTTTTTTAGGTATTATTTCGGGAGTCTGACGTAATGACTACCTATCTTACAGAAAATTTTTTTTCAAATATTTGTTCTCATATCCAACCTCTCTGAAGCCTGCATTATCTAGACAAAGATAAAGTTAAAAAACACGTTCTATTATCTCGTTGACCTTCGTCGGGAACGGTTCAGCCAAGTACACCTAACCTAATTCTATTTCTTGTTCCCTTTTATTTGATCTTACATATTTTTTATTAGTTTTTATTTTTTTATAATTTTATTACAACTCGGGAAGAGTATCTCTTCCTAAATTTGCAATGGAGGGTCCCATTTGGGGCTCTTCAAGCCCTAAACGGAAGAAACCAAAAAAATATCAACATAGAAAGAGTAGTCAAGAAATCGTTAACAAATATATTGAACAGAGAGTATGATTTGTTACTTTTAAAAAGTCTAACCTTTTATCATAAATAAGGCTATCACGGCTTGTGCAGGTGAAGCAATTAATATTTTTAAAAAAACTCAAGGATGGAAGTATTTTAATTGAATGCCATAATGATATCAGTCATTCAAATTACTTAATTTAAAAGCATTTTATGAAATCCCAGTAAAAGCCGAACCACATCAAAGATTAAATAGTAGTAAGGGCTTAATATACTCAACTGAATTACTGTGGGTTTCAACAACTGAAATATTGTCTGAGTTACATTCACAAAACGTTGAGGTGAAACAAAAAATTAACAAGACAAAAGGCCTACTAGATTTATTCTCACATTTTGTACACCCCACTTACCTCAATTTATTAAAACGGGATATTTAAAACTCTATGTCACTCCTTACAAACCAGCACCCCTGAGGTGTTTTAATTGTCATCAGTTTGGACATATCACAGGCTCCTGTGGTATCACCTCTACAAACTGTAGAAAATGCTCACAAAGTGGTCATACTGACATGAATTGGGATAATTCACCCTTTTTCGTTAATTGTAATGGAGAACATGAGCCACTAAATCCCCAGTGTGTGTGACCTACATTAAAGAAAGAGAAATAAAAAACATTCAGGTAACTAAGAAAGTAACATATAACATTGCAAAAAAACTTTATTTCGAAACACAAGCTCCTACATTTAGTCGCTCTTATGCGCAGAAAGTAGGTGAAAACATGTTTACGTCAAACAACATTAATAACAACAATATTACAGCACACTTCACTGCAAAGAAAACGCATACGGTATCAATACAGACTGAGCCCGCAACTGAGCAAGTTATTATTCCCTTGACTGATAAGGGCTGGCCTCTCGCTGCCGGCTCAGACCCTTCCCAAACTCTCACTACTCCATACCCGGCCAGGCTCTCGGGAGACTCCCCGTCACTCACTCCTGCCCTTGTCCTCACCCCTGTCCACGGGCAGAAGCCTCGGCATCTGCTAAGGATGCAGACCTATCCCTTCTCAAATCATGTCCCCCACCTAAGTTGAATAAGACTCCCTCTTCCGTATCAAACTATAGTACATCTCGACCTTTATAAAAAAAAAATTATTGTTTATAACTGGCTTGTCTGTGTACCTACATTTTTTCATATTAAATGATCTGTTCACAGTGGAATATCAACGGAGTCCTGTTACATAAGTCTGATTTGGAGGTACTAATAAGCGATAGAGGAAGCAATATTATCTGTCTTCAAGAAACACACCTCAAACCAATCAATAACTTCCAATTACGCCGATTTATTACCGTTCGAAAAGATTATACTGGGGGTCAAGTAGCACGTATGCATCATGATACACCAGGATGTTGCATACACAAATGTAGCCCTCGAAACCACTTTACAGGCCGTAGAGGTAACCGCCTACTTACACTCCCCCCCTCACTATCTGTTCTCTCTACCTTCCTCCCGGTACACCATTTACAATAGGACAAATACAAAAATTAATTTTACTATTACCATCTCCATTTATACTCATGAGCTATTTTAACTCTCACAATCCAATCTGGGGCAGAGATTAGATAGACCACCGTGTACGAATCTTTGAAAATTTTCTCAATCATAATTCGATCAATAGTATTAAATGACTCTTCCCTAACACATTTATGTTCCAGTACCGGAAAATGTTCTTCAATAGACCTCTCCTTATGTAGCCCTTCAGAAGAAAGTAGTAGTTAGAAAAGCCCTTTCTGATACATACAATTGTGACCACTTTCCCCCCACAGTCACACTTCCCCATAGCTCCCCCTTGTATTCTCGACCTTCACGAAGGGAGATAATTGAAGCTAATTGGAAGCTTTACCAATAGCTAGCAGAACTATCATCCATTGACATAAGAAATGATGTTCACGTAGGCTTCGACGGTCGTCAGAAGTATTTACCGTTTCTTCTTCCGGGTTGAATACATTCTCTTTTCAGCCCTGAAGAAGCCATCACATGATGTGCGAAAGCTCGGCAAATAACACCAATTTGACACGATCCAACCCGGAAGAAGAAACGGTAAATAAGAAATGATGTTAATCTTGTCTTCAATCAGATAAAAAATACAATCACAGCAGCAGCAGAACAGACAATTCCAAATACAAAGTTGGTGCCTAGGAAAGCTCCCGTTCCTTGGTTGAATGATGAGTGCTAAAAAGCTAGGAAGAATAGATTAAAATTCTTAGAAAAGTACAAAGACGCCCAAATACCAATCTAATACAGGCTTATGACCAAGCCAGGTATACTTATAATAAAATCAAACGTGATTCATGGAGGAAATATGTTAAAACGGTATGGGAAAAATTGAGAAAGATATCGGGAAAAGGATATACTCCATATTGATGGTAGAATTATAACTAATCATTATGATATAGCAAACCACTTCGGAAGTCATTATAGCAATATTTTCGCTACATCTAATTATCCTGAAGCTTTTCAAGCAATAAAAATTAATAAGGTTTGCCATCGATTTGCCTCTACCTGACAACCCTTCCCACACGCTTAACATTCCTTTTTCTACCAAAAAATTCAACCATGCATTAAGAAGCAGAAAAGACACTGCTCCCGGTTTAGATTCCATATGCATAGCTATGATTCAAAATTTACCACTATATCATCAGGATATAATAAAGAATTTTTTTAATCACATATATTCTTCAAGAACTTTTCCAAAAGACTGGCAAAGAGCTATTGTTGTGCCAATCCATAAAAATAGCAAGGAATTAAATGAATTGTCTGGCTACCGACCCATCTCATTAACATCATTGGTCTGTAAGCTAATGGATAGATGGTGGCTAACAGGCTGATGTGGTATATTGAAAAAAATAATCTTTTAAACCACAATCAAAGCGGGTTCCGTAAAGGACATAGTACTACGGATCATTTAGTGCAACTAGAATCTATAGTTATAAGGGTCTTTGAAAAAATATATAAACTCCTTGCTGTATTTTTAGATTTGAAGCACGCCTACGATAGCACATGGCGCAGGCATATAGTAAAAGCTCTAATAAAAATGGGAATAAATGGCAACATGCTTTATTTTCTAAATAAATTTTTGAATAATCGACGATTTTTCGTGAGATGCGGCAACCAACTCTCTGATGAATTTAGACAGGAGAATGGAGTCCCTCGAGGTAGTGTACTGAGTGCTCTTCTATTCTGCATAGCTTTAAATGATCTGTTCAACTTAAATAAAACCCCATTTCCCATTGTCCTATATACGGATTCTGATCTACACTGCAGGCAAAGCAGTCACAGAAATGATTTATAACACAAATAACTTTTTAAAAACCATTAATGAATGGCTCCAAAATTATAGATTTTAGATTTAAGAGTCAACCTAAATGCTATTTAGAACTTACCTTTGATAGAAGGCTATTCTAGGTAAACCATATAAAAAATATCAAAACAAAATGCATTCAGTCTATAAATATTTTTAAAAGCTTGTGCAATACAACATGGGGAGCGGACAGAACCCCCATGCTGCTCTTTTATCGATCTTTAATTGATTATGGTTGCGTAGCATATGCCTCTGCCATAAAACCCTTCTAATGCTCAACTCAGTGCCACAATGTGCCCTAAGAATAGCCACAGGTGCATTCAGATCGAGCCCCATAGATAGCCTTAAAATTGAAGCTGGAGAAATCCTCTCCCTATAGTATTCTTAAAAGAGTTCAATAATACTCTACTAAGCAAGCAATCCTGTTCTGTTGTTCAAACAGATGGCTTCAAAATAGTTGATCAAACTGGCGCAGCGATTGTAAGCAGCACAGGAGTATACCGATTTTCACCGCATAATTTGGCCAGTATATACACCGCAGAACTTATAGCAATAGATCAGGCACTGAACATAGTATTACCGCAACAACACAATCTACTAATCTGTACTGACTCCTTATAGTACATTCTCAGCTTTAAATACTTAATCAACTAACACCCTATCATAAACAATATTATGTATAACATGGTTATGTATAACTGCAGTTTCAGTTGTTTTCTGCAGTTTACAATGTGAACAACCACCCTGGGGAGATTTCTCCACTCAACGCCATTGCCCTGATGATGGCTTACTAGCTAAGCCGAAACGTTGGCATANTTAGATTCCATATGCATAGCTATGATTCAAAATTTACCACTATATCATCAGGATATAATAAAGAATTTTTTTAATCACATATATTCTTCAAGAACTTTTCCAGAAGACTGGCAAAGAGCTATTGTTGTGCCAATCCATAAAAATAGCAAGGAATTAAATGAATTGTCTGGCTACCGACCCATCTCATTAACATCATTGGTCTGTAAGCTAATGGATAGATGGTGGCTAACAAGCTGATGTGGTATATTGAAAAAAATAATCTTTTAAACCACAATCAAAGCGGGTTCCGTAAAGGACATAGTACTACGGATCATTTAGTGCAACTAGAATCTATAGTTATAAGGGTCTTTGAAAAAATATATAAACTCCTTGCTGTATTTTTAGATTTGAAGCACGCCTACGATAGCACATGGCGCAGGCATATAGTAAAAGCTCTAATAAAAATGGGAATAAATGGCAACATGCTTTATTTTCTAAATAAATTTTTGAATAATCGACGATTTTTCGTGAGATGCGGCAACCAACTCTCTGATGAATTTAGACAGGAGAATTGAGTCCCTCGAGGTAGTGTACTGAGTGCTCTTCTATTCTGCATAGCTTTAAATGATCTGTTCAACTTAAATAAAACCCCATTTCCCATTGTCCTATATACGGATTCTGATCTACACTGCAGGCAAAGCAGTCACAGAAATGATTTATAACACAAATAACTTTTTAAAAACCATTAATGAATGGCTCCAAAATTATAGATTTTAGATTTAAGAGTCAACCATTCATCAACCATTGCTTTCAATGAATAATTAACGGTCGGTGCGGCCTGCATGGGTGGGGGGCGGACGGGGGCGTCCCACTTAGAGTATATTGTCGACCTGGAGGGTTTGAATGGCCTAGTCCCACCATGCACACCCTCGCTCACAGGTCGGACACTTCACTAAGGACTCCTCAAGCAGGACTAAACAAGGAGCCAATTATATGGGGTCGGCTCGGTGCTGTGGTTTGCCTCGTGCCGGGACATGGCATTCGGTTCGTCTTATTCGCGCCCCCTCCGTCGCGGTCGGTTTTTGACTGTCCACCTCCATATTTCGCGGCAAACGTTACGTACAATCTTCCTTCCTTTATTATCCGTTGCTGTACTTAAAAGGCATTAATGACCCTAGTGGTTGGGATGCCATTAAAAACATATATCTGAAAGATATATAAAGTATAATAAAAACACATATTCCCCCTTAAGCTAAGTACTGAGGCTAATTCAAGTAATATCATTTGAACCAAATGTGTGTTACGTTAAATAGGTCCTGGCCTTCTTGATAGGGTAGGACTACATCCATGATCCTCTCCATGGCCTGTAGCAGGGTATCCGCCTGAGCGAACCAGAGGTAGTTGGACGAGAAGATGACAGGGAAGTCGAGGATGAGGTTGGCGAGGCTGTTCACGATCAATCGCCGTTCAACCGGGGAGTTCTCCCTCTTGACCCAATGCCATAGCGAGCGTAATACCGTGTACCTGTAAAATATCTTCTTAGGGGAAATGCCAATGATAAAATTGATTACATTTTCTATGTGCACTTATATTTTCTTGTATTTATTTATTTTTTAAATTATGTATAAGTTATTAAATCCTTTGTATAACTTCTTTAACTTAAAAAAATTGACAAGCTTTAATGGCTTAATCTGTTGAGAAAAAAATCAGTTACATATTATTTTAAAATACAAGATGAATATTTCAATAGGCTAAATACACCAATTTTAAGTGGTTGCTTGTAATATTAAAAAATGAAATTTTTAAAAACGTTCAATCATTACTAATTTAATAGAATTTACTCAATATGTCTCTAAAAATCTATGACTAGGACTCAGTAGATATTTTCTAATTTGTCTCGTACTTAAAAAGCTTTTTTTCTTTTTTTTCTTTTTTTTTTTTACAAGTTAAACGTTCCTCAAGCAAGCAATTTGTTCTTAGTTTGCTATGCTAATGATATCATGTAAAATATTGTCAATTCTAAAGGTCTCCTTTTCGGACGATCTTAAATTGTTCATCAGGATTATTATTGGATGTCGAGCACTACAGAAAGATTAAGAGTGAGCAGTACACATAATACTACAGTTTAATGGCAATAGGTGTAAGACTCTTACACTTACCCCGAGATAATCAAATACCATATACAATTTCACCATATATGGGGTACAATTACGTCTATTTCAGTAAGAATATGATCTGAGGATATTATTTATGCTGGAGTTACTTTATTGCCGGTATGGATTGAGTTATACTCAGATGTAACTCTTTTGTGGGTTTCATTCTATGAATCTGTTGAGATTTTTCGGATCTGCTTGAGCTACTGCGACTATCAAACTAAGAGTATATAGACAACCCCCATGTTGAGTTTGGTCTAGCATTGATAGGGTACAGAATTAAAAAAAAAAAAAAAGTATTTGTTAAAAAAAAAAGTATTTTCTTTATAATAAAAGGGAAACAACATATACAAAGTTAATTCCTTAATTTTATATCGACCATGCATTAGAAAATCGCTGTAAAATACTAGATATTTTCCATTTATTCAATTTTGTTAACATTCATATAGATTACGTTTTGCCCCCCCCCCTTTCGGTTTGGTAGATGTAATGCCCCCACCGATGTATTAAGCTGCAAAAGCCTAATTTTTAGACGCAGTCAGCTGTGGAACACCAAACAACAGATTTGCTTTAGATTTGTCACTAAGCCACTATAAATAAAATTATTTTTCACTTCATGAAATTTACCATTCTGTAATATAAGTAAACTGTTTAAGAGTGCTTAAAGTTCATCAATGAAGATATATCTCTAAGTTTTTTATAATGAATTATTTGTGTATCTAGTAAATTGTTAATTTTAAAATATAGATGAGATACAAATTATATAGATGTAGATTTTACTATGTAATTTTAACTTTTTTTTATTATTTTACTTTGCTGGAGTATTAAATAACATTGAATTTATTAATTTATTTAGCTTCATTGATGCACATTTTTAGCATTTTTTATTTTTATTTTTTAAGCTCAGCTAATTTTAAAAATATATTTCCGCATAATTTATTTTATTGTTCCTTTTGATTTTTAACTTGGTTTGTTTTTCTTTCAACCGTTAAGAGTGTTTTTCAATCTATATTTTCTTTAAGAAGAGTTATTGTTTCTTTCTTTTTTTTTTTTTAGTATCTGATGTTATTAATAATACTAAATTTTTAAAATTTATTTATTTTGTTCATGTATAAATTAATATTATGTATTATTTTATAGTTCACTACCTTTAATTGGTCAAATGCCTATGTTTTATAAATAATTAAGATGAATCTATATAGCTTTTTCTTCGAGGGGGTGTTCTCATGAAAAAATACAACATATTATACAATTAATGAGAAGGAACAGAATAAAAAAATCTATCTGTCCCAGCCAAGAATCGAACCTGGATATCCTGCTATCCGGGCCGGTGTGCTAAGCCATTACACCACAAGGACTAGCCAGATATCTCATTAAATTCCCTCTACACTAGCGAGCGCCTAACCTACGAGAACTTCGTCTTAAACTCAAAGGAGCTGACATTGTCAAACATTTTGTCGACTCTCGTCATTTACTTTATTTAATTTTTTCTTTATAAATATTTAATTTAGTTGTGGTATTTTATCCCACGAAAATTTCAAACAATTATTGAGAGGGAATTGAATAAGACAACTAACAAGTCCTGGTAGTATAACTGGAAAGTACACCGGCCCGGATAGCAGGAGATCCAGGTTCGATTCCTGGCTGGGACAGATAGTTTTTTATTTTCTATTCCCTCTCAATAATTGTTTGAAATTTTCGTGGGATAAAATACCACAACTAAATTAAATATTTATAAAGAAAAAATTAAATAAATTAAATGACGAGAGTCGACAAAATGTAT
>KZ808355.1:175389-186396 GCA_000696205.2 Oncopeltus fasciatus
CTTAAAATAATAAGTGGGATTAAATTAAATGATTTAGTATAGAAAAATAATTATTTACAATATAAGAAAAATAAGTCAGGCACATTTTTAATGGAAGAGGAAATATGTCTTCTGTATTAAAATAATGTAGGCTGGAAAACCAATGTAAAAAATGCTATTGACACATTGGTCAAATAATGAATTTAGAACTTACAAAAGAACACCCATACATTAAAATAAATTATTTCATTAGATACAAAGGAAAATTATATAATATTGAAATAAATATAGCTAGGCTAGTGGCCCATATATATATATTAAAAATAGAAGAAAATAATTTTAAGAAATTAATAAGTTATCAAATAGGTTCGAATGCAGGATCGCTGAGTAGTCGGCGACTGAGCCACTGGGCTATGGGAGCTGTGATAGTAGTGGGTCAATTTAGAGATTTGATGTTCTGAGGTGAAGATGGGGCATAGGCCGTGGTTCTTTAAATGTTTACACTTGCCAGTACCAATGAATTTGATTAACTATGAGAAGAGAAAGGTCATTTAAAATTGTTACAGAGTGGTGGAAGGGAATAAGATTATACATATAATAAATCTAGGGAATCAGATCATTAACATCTGTAGGCCAGCAGTTAGGAGAGGACAGACAGGGATTTATTGTTTATAGATTGGAGAGACTGTTCGAGCACCCAACATCAAACAGAGCATAGCCACAGTTAGTAATCTAGGAATCAACTGCAAATGTTTAACATTATAATCTCTGTCAAAAGGAAAACGAGGACCAATGGATTTCAAATTTTCTTTGAACTGGGTTGATATAACGGCTACCAAGAACATGGACATTGGAATCTTTATAGGAGCATCATTGCCAGGCCTGTTCACAGTAATGTTGAAGGCATTTCTGCAGCAGAGATCGGTAAGCTAATCTTGGATGTCATCAGGAAGATGTAGTTATGGAGATGGAAAATGACAATTTTGTTAGCTTCTACTTCAGTTGGTGCATATATATGATGCTGTACATTGGTAGCTTTCAGGTAACGATAATTCCTCCATAGGCAGCATGGGTAAACTAGCATGATTATTATGTCTTACTGCCTATTAATGCAGGAGTAACTTCCACGGCTGACTAGTTAGTTACACATCAAACAAAAATTTTTCTTTATTCCTGACAAAAATGGGAGGTGGTAGTGTTATACAAGGGGGGATGGCTTCAGAATTTATCTCCTCCTCTGTGTTGTTTGAAGAAACTGGAATAGGTTCTGAGTTGGAACCTGGATTTACTTTATCTTCTTTATTTTCTCTTTCATTTGTGTCTTCAATGTCATGGGTTGGGATTTACCCTTTTCAAAGTCTGGCAGTTGAATATATGGCCTCTCAGACAGAGCTCTACTATCTAGGCAGAATGTACTTAAAAACCGGAACTAATGCTATTAACAAATATTCATAGTTTTTATAAATTAAAAAAATGTCTTTGGTATATAAATAGGTGAAATCGGATTGCACTGTAGTCACACACTTTTTACCTTTTTAGTGTTCAAGGTTGAAATAATAAAAACAATTAACACACAGGCTTAAGGATAACACTACACAGATATCAAATCTATGTCCTTTCATGGTGCTATTAAGCCCATATGTCAAGATTCTATAATAATTTAGAAGAACATCAAGATATCTCACATTATTTTTTGTCTATTTTAGAAAATCTATAATAATAAAATCTATTATCCATTTTTTTTTCTTTCTTCAGTCAAGACTGAACTCTCAAAGTAAAGTAAATTAAATTAAAAGTTTCAAGGCAGACCTACCTCCTTTTTTTCTGAGCCTCCACAAACTGTTCCTCAGTTGGAAGACCTGGAAGACTTAATAGCTGAGTTTTAAGATATGCAGCAGCAGAACTTCGTATCATGTTTTGCAACCTTAAAGCCTGGCCCAGAGGAGGGTGGTCAGCCTCTTTACCTAATACAGCTATCCTGGAACTGAAACACCTCTTTATTTTATAAAGAATTTACTTTGTCTATTTGGGGATTTTCCCAAAAAAGGAGGATAAGTTGGAGATTTTCATTTTATAGTAGGGGGCTAGGGAAGCTTGTATTTAGGATAGGTAATTCTTATATGTTAGGTATTACTTTGCTGTTAACTATTAATCCACTAAATAGGAGAGTAATTTGCATAATCAATTTATCAGATGGAGAATTTTGAAGGGAATGTCAGAAGCCAAGCGATTATATAGAGAGCAGGAAGAAGGGGAGGTTGTCTACAGGCTAAAGGTTTAGCCAAGAGGGATTTTGGTTGGGGGAGGTCCATAGTCTAATGGTATTTAGACAGGAAAGTGTTGGCAGGATTTTGTTCAGGGGTTTTAGTTTGGTGGCCTCAGTAGTTCGGGGTTTTAGGTAAGAAGATGTCAAATGGTTTTGGGGGAGTATAGGACTTTGCAAAAGGGGGAGGGTTTTCATTAGGAAGGTATCCCTTGTTTAAGGTCTAAGAAGGGGAAGGAGGTAGGAGAGAAATGCTGGGGGTGACAGTCAAGGAGTTTGTCAGAGGAGTTGGAACTAGAGAAAAAATTATAAGGACAAAGTTAAAATAATAAAAAATGCTTTAGTGGACACCATGTCTTCTATTTTTTCGAGTAGACTTTCAAAGCCATGTTTTAAAAAATCCTCATTCAAGGTAGGTAAAACACAAAATTCTAAGCTCTTTTGATTTTTTTTTATAATGAAAAGCAGGGTGATCAATCAGCAAACTAAATTTCCAGGACCACTAGAAATGGATTAGAATTTGTTTTCTGAGCCAAGCATAGCAAGGTTATAATATACAGTTTAATGATGCTCATATCAGTTCATATATTTTTATTATACTGTTATTACATTCTTGATATAAGTTTTTTTTAAACCATGTAATTAAATCCATGGATCACAGGAACATAAAAAATAATGTGAAAATATTGTTTTTCAACAAATGCAATATTTCTTATAAATAAAGAAATTTTGAAATTGAAATATAAAACAAGTATATATGTATACTGTGCTTAGCTAAATATAAAATTCAAAAAATCTGTCATGCAGGAGCTGTGTAAACTGAGTGAATTCCTCAACATCATAGTTAATGAATTACTGTATTTAAATTTATCATGTCCTATAAACCCCACTCCTAATGTTCTTAATTCCTAATAACAGTCCGACAAATTGCACAATCTAAGTAATAGTCCCATTTTTCATTAAGGAGGATATAATAACAATAAACTACTAAAATGGCCTAAAATTGATTAAGATGAAAGCTAAGCTAAATGTCTTTGAGAATGGTTTAAGGCTAATCTGGAGGGGGTGATGCTCAGCCATCCTAATTAAATATCATTATTATTGTGTGCTTTCATAAAATTTTGCAGAAAAATTTGAATAATTGATTGAAATTTTCTAAAACAAAGCTCAATGGGAAGTTAAAAAAAAAAAAAAAAAAAAAAAAAAAAAAAAAAAAAAAAGGATTCTTATAACTGGGTTGATAGTTGACTAGGAAGTATTAATTCAATTAAATAATAAAACCCCTCATTCTTAATTAAGCACAACAATGAGTAATAAAAATTAAATACCTCAATGAATCAATACTCTCAGCTAATTTAAGTAATTTAAACTTCACTTCTTGAGCTTCTTCTAAATTATATACAGATTCACCGGCTCTGAAAATATTATTTCACATGATAATTCAAATATATAAGGAATGCAATTCCATTAATAATACATAAATAATTATTTAAAATAGAAAAAAAAAATAAAGAGATTGTAAAACTCAATAGTAATAAAACATACGTAAGAGAAGTGCTCATTTTAATGTATTGTTGTCTGAGCAAATCAGCTTGCTGCCGGTACTCAGACAATCGTTGATAAAACTGACTGATTATTGGTTTGGAATTCTTCAATTCCCTCCTCTCCTCTCTCTTTTCTAACAACTAGAAAATAAAAATAAATAAAATAAGTAATAAAAAATATTTTCTTAGCCATAAATAGATATTTAATTTAAAGAAAAATTGCAGTTGGTACAATAAAAGATTTTTTCCTTTCTTCTTGAGTACTTTAGGCCATGAATGCCACCATCAAGCATTAAATATAAATTCTAAATATAAAAAATATTATGTGGGTTTTGTGGATCAACTACTGTTTTTTTTATTTCTGAACACAAACATAAATTTGTTCTGCCAGCCAGCTTTATAATTGAATTCTATGAACTAATCTTAATCCTTCCTCTCCATCTCACAACTTTCTTTAACATCATTCTCAAAATGGATACCACCAACTTTGCTCTATTTTTGCTTTATTTCTTACTTTTGAGCGCTTTTAAGACTCAAGATCTTAAATTCTGAATCCAAGAATCAAAGGTGAGTGTCAGAGAGACTTCAAGTCTCATCGAATATTGGCTGTGATTTCCAATTGCCCAAAATGCTTATTATTATAGAAAGGGATCACTGTATTACTATTTTGCAGTCCCAGAACTATCTTAAGTTGCAAAGTGGTGTTAGTGGTTACCCAACTATCCTAAATGTAGTAGTTTTATTGAAGAAAGAATATTGTTAACAGACTTCTAAGGAATAAAAATTAAAATATTTCCTGAGGATAGACTAGTAAGTTTGAAATGTATGAATTACTTTATTTTTGAGGTATGAAGGGTTTCTCCGCAATCTTATTGTTTTATTTAAAATAACAAGCCTTCAACCACCTTAGCAAGGTTACTTAATGAAATTTAAGATATTAGCCATAGCTAATCAAAGAAAATGCTAGCCAATTACAACAAAGTAGGCACTAGCCAAGGAAAAACAGAAAGAGAAACTTTATCCTGCTGATTCTGGAGAAGTAACAAAATGAAACATAAAAGATGGGTCAAGGGCTGGTAAAGAAAAAAAAGATACTTAAGAAATGTGGCAAACTAATACAGACAATGGTTTGTTTGTTGAGTGAAACAGTATACAGCATTGATGAGTTAAAAGTGGGTTAACATGCTGAAGGAAGAATCACTACACCCATAGAAGAATAAGTTTGTGAAATCACAAAAAAATAAAGGAAAATAAATTATAGAAACTAATATCATTGTCTAGTCTGAAATGACTTTCAACAAAATGCATGAATAAAATAATGGAAAAGAGTTATAAATGATTCAAGGATTTATGAACCTAGCAGAGCCTACCTCATGAAAATATTTTTGGAATATCCCAAACAACTCTATAAAAAGTATATACTTGTTTTAATTTATTTTTAATTATATGTATGGTAAAACAAAATAACAGCATGAATGATACCTGGTATATAAATACCCTCTTTTTTAGGATTGTAGTTAAGAAGTAAATAAACATGAAATTATTAAAAAGTATTGCATGCATTAATCTTTACCAAAACCTACACTAATACAATGAATGCACAGCCTTAGATGAGGTTCACTGTTTCCCTGAGCTTCTTCTTCAATTGGCTTGTCCAAGACCCTCCCTGAAAACAAATGTACCTTTTAACATCACATCAAATTTGAAGAACTCTTTTGCTTATTGGAAATTTATACCATAGTTAATATCAAAAGGTACAGTATACAATATAAAAGTACAAAAATTAAAACGGAAAATTCACACAAAAGAAACAGACCAAAGAAAGATATATTAACACATTTTTATGCCATATGGTAAATATTCCTTTAAAAAATAATATATAATGCTGATTACATATATCAAAGTTCCCAGAATACCTTAAAAAAATTATTATGGAATTGATGTGTAACAAAATTTTTTTGTTAAACTATTAAATACCTGCTGAATAAATAAATAAAATAATTGTTAGTACTTTAAAAGACAATATTGAACTTACAATTCCTAATAATTGAACTCTGAGGAACATAACTATAATGCATTCTAAAGGAGAAAAATAATGAAAGTATGAGTTTAAGGAAACTATAAAATTAATTAACCATACAGACAGAGAAAACCCATTAATGATGTAAGCACTGAAAAGTTGTTTTCAAGGCACTTCAAATTTCTGGATATCTGACACAAAGAACTTCTGAGGCTCCAGTACAACAGCGTAGAAGAAAGACCTTGGGCTCTACCCATTGAGTGCAGATTGTAGCTGAACCTTCACAAAGTCTGATTGAAGGCTTTCCAAGGAAAAAAAAATTAGCAAGAATCAATGACACGATTCTTGAAATAAGAGAAGTTTGCAATCTTAAGTATTTAAAAGAACCTATGCATCCAGTCCATATTATTTAACATCACAAAAAGATAAAAGCAAATAGCCTTCTATAACTATGCATGTATATAATATTTCATATTTGAGATTATAATAGTAATGTTACATCACAGCATACATTTTTAAGTTGAGAGTTAAGAAGGGTAGGAGGGGGAGGTATTCCGGTCATTTTAAACAGAAAATATAAAAATACAAAAGTTAAAAACTAAATATGAATTCTCAGTTGTTCAGTTAGGGGTATTGTAAAGACTTTTGTCTGTAATTTATAATAAGATTTTCAAGATAATTGCATCTTACAATGACATTATTTTTTCAAGGTATTTAATTCTGCACTAAATTTTGTTATTTCCCAAAACTGGGTTCTTAAACATAAAGAGCTAGTTAAGGTTAACAAAGTAAAACATGGTGCTATAAATTATACAATATAAATTAAATCACTAAAAGTTAAGGTTACCAAAACAGAGAACTTTTTAGGGTTAAAAAATTAATTGTGTGAGTATTAGAGATATTTCTTCTTAACAATCTATATTTTATTATTTATTATTACACCATTGAATTAAGCTTTATATCTTCGGTGATTAAAAAAAATTAACAGTTTGCAATGCACTCTGAAACTTAAACTATTCTTTTCCTGCATTCTTCAGACTCATTAATATGTATTTTTCAATTAATTGAGTTAAGAATCAATAATTTTAGCTTAGGAAAATCAGATCTTACTTGCAGTGTTGAGAGCCATAAAATGGCTGCAATCATTGCACATGATACTCCCACAAGTCCTGCAGTGATGTTTCCTTCTTGCCAAATAGAATGCACCAGCACAGTTTGGGCATCGGTCAACTGCATCACCATTTATCCATGCCACCACATTTTGCTCATGAACTGTAGACAAAATTCCCCATCTTGAATTTCTATAGAAGGTTACTGAATTATTATTTATGAAAATACATTTGAAGACTGTGCTGCGAATTACAGCATTAAAAGAACAACCTTTGAATTCTTAAAATCAAAGGAAACAAATAATATGAAATTTTGAGAGTAAATTTGACACTTTTTAAAACACGACTTTAGCTATACCTTTAATTAATGGAAATAAAGTTCTTAGAGTAGAAAACTAAAGGAGTTAAAGCTACTTGCTATTATGTTCTATATTTCTAAATTCTTATTGCACATACATATCTAGTTTGAAATAAAAGAACAGCAAAGAAAAATGCAAAGAAGGAGAAAATGACAAGAAAAAATTCAGATTTATCTTCTCTGATAGAATAGGAAATCAAAGGATCTTTAAGTTCAGTTGTAAATTCCTCGATAATTGTGTGACCCCTGAAAATGATAAAAAAACAATTTTTACACTATGAACAGGAAATCACTTATTTTATTCTACTCTTGTAACTCTGAAATGTATAACACACATGCATTCACACACTCATTATAGACCAATATGCAATTAATTCCTAATGAACTAAATATATCTATGTATAAATGTGAGTACATGTTTAGAACACCCCCACACACATACTCGCACGCACGCATACACACACAATATAACTGATTCAGACCTAATATTAATAACAAAAATAACAGGTACAAAGAAATGAAATAAAATAATAATATAAAATATTTTTAACATAACAATGAAATTATTTACAACTATTGTACAAGTAAGGAAATAGGAAAAAGAAGTATTAAAAAAAATAATACTAAGACTAGAATTAAATAAATATAAGACTATGGTATACATAGGATAATAAAAATAGGTGCAATGTAACCAAAAAAAACAAAAAAAAAAAACAACCATAAATTAAGATAGGAATAAAAATAAACAAGATAAAGTTTAGCAGTTTCTGATACCCAATTGTATAGAGAGGAGGTACCGAAATAGCAGGGAAGGTGTGAGCAAGGAGGAGAGACGAAGGCTGATTTGACAGAGTGGAAAAACAGTGACTGGAAATCAGTGAAATATGAGCTCTCCAAAAAAGGATTTGGTCTATGATAATGGTGAGATTTTTCATTGAGGAATGAAAGGAAAAGAATAATTGTAAAGGAATAGGAAAGTGATTTAAGCAAGGATCTAGACCCAAAAACAGTAGCCTGAGCTATTTTGACATTCAAAGAAAGCCTGTTTGTAAAAGCCCAGGAACACATTGAATTTTGGATTGTTGAATTTTTAGGATTGCAGTTTGTAATTATTCTATAGGGTTGGACATGTAAATTTGAGTACCATCAGCGAAAATATGATAGGAACAGTATCTAATGGAAAGGTGGAGATCATTAATATAGGCAGAGAACAGGGTGGCAAAGATGCTAGAACTCTGTGGAACACCAGATGTGATAGGAAGAGGGGGGAGATAAAGGGGCTTCAAGGATAGAAACTACTTGGGATCGGCCTGGCAGAAATGAATGAAACTAAAGAAGGGCATTGTAAGAGAAAGAAAGGTATTTAAGTTTAGAAAGTAGAGAGAGTGATCAATTGTATCAAAAGCTTTAGTGAAAACAAGAAGTAAAAGTAGAATCCTAACAAATTCTCTACTAACAATATCCACGGTCAAAAATGGCATTTGTTTCCAATCAACTTTTCTAAGGATTTTGCAGGGAGAGGGAGAATAGATATGGGGAGGAAATCATTGAAGGAAGAGAAATTAGGAATTTTGTTTAAAGGTTTAACTATTGTACCTTCTATCATCGTCTTCATTGGTCTCTGCAAACCACCTTCTGTTGGCGAGCGCTTTTGGACATTGTCCATCTTCTGGCCGAATACATGCGTTCACTGTTACTGTCTGTATTCAACAGTGAACGCATATATTCGGCCAGAAGATGGACAATGTCCGAAATAGAAGATGGATGATAGAAGGTATGATAGTTCTATATTCATTGGTGGTGGAAATAACCTTTTAGATTATTTAACTATTGCTTGTTTACAGGAATTAGGAAAAACTGAGCTCTGAAATGAAAAGTTATATATGTACAGGAGGATAGGAAAAATACTGAGAAGGGTGCCCTTGAGAAGTTTTATAAGAATGCGATCACAGCCAAAGCATTTGTTTCTATTTCTGATAATGCTGCTGGAGAGCTTTAGAAGTAATGTCAGAGAAAAATAAATTGTTTGGGTTAATATCAGAGCAGCTTGGTAAGAAAATATAAGAAGAATTATGAGAAAGCAAGGAGGAGGTAAAGTGAGAGCTGAAGTCATCAGGAGACCCAGGTAAATGAGGCATATATTTCAGGAGTAAGTCAGAGAAAAATAAATTGTATGGGTTAAAAATTAGAGCAGCTTGGTAACAAATTGGAATAAAAAGAACTATGAGACAGCGAGGAAAAAGTGAAATAAGAGTAGAAGTCATCAGGAGACCCAGGGAATTGAGTAATATTGAAAGATGGTTTGCAAAAGGAAAGGCTTTTGAGAACTTAGGGTCGAGCAGAGGAAAATGCCACATGGAAATTTTACTGCAAATTTTTATATATTTGTTTAATAAAAGACTGATTTTATAAGCAGTATTTATAAAAATTCATAGGCAGTTCATGGCGACTACTCCTGGAGCTTTACAGTCAGTAAAAAGTTGTAGAAATAACAGTATGTTGGCAAGAAGAAAATATCTAATTGTTCTTACTTATGAAAAACTGTCACACATGAGCTGAGTAAACTAAGTAGATTTTTCATGTTTTAAAATGTACATAAATGAGAGTTGATGATTAATTATATCTTACATGTAACATGACAGAAATGAATTTTTTTAAATGCAAATCAATATTATACATTTTTTCTTCCACTAAACCCCTCTCCACCTTAAATGTTTTCAACCAAAAAGAAAAAAAAAATTAGTTCAACAGTTTATAATAAAAAGCCTAAATACCGGATTTGGTTTCTATACTTAAAAAAAAGAGGGCTCACCCAACACTGAAAATTACATTCATAAATATCTCCTTTCAAATAGTTTTATTTTTTTTTTTTAAATCTTATTGAATATAAATGTTATAAAATTATATTTTAAACTTATTTTGTATAAGTTATAGTTTAACTTTACCAATAGTTAATCAAGAATCTAGATGGTAGGGCACATACTTTTTCTCTTAATAGGATCAGAAGGCATATTTAGTAGGAGTCTCTCCAGACGAATAATGAGCTGATTAGTAGGGACTGCAAGTCGCTGCATACGTTCCTCTCGTGCTGAATTGAAAAGCTTTGTATGACTGCAAGTAACACCTATATTTTAATACAAAAAACAGTTAGTACATATGATTATGGGAAAATAGTGATGTTTAAGACAATTACCGAACTAAAGTCAATTTATCTTTCACAACCATTTTCTGTGAATGATGGATTAGTAAAATATAAAAAGTAATTAAACAATTTGATTAAATTGTAAGATATAATCCACAGTTACAAGCTCCATTTGCTTCGAGAAGAGAGCACAAATCAGAAGATATATAGTAAATAAATAGAAAGATAATCTGACTCTGAAGAAGGGAGCCTCTTCAGTTAAAAATATCACCTTCCGTATTAATTAAATCAGCCATCTATAAATGCAATAACAGGATAAGAAAAAAATACTTTTTTTTTTATTCCTTCTTTGTTCTTAAAAGGGAAGAAAGCCAATCTAAAAATAGATAAATAAAAATTGGTAGTTCAACTGACAAAAATAATAAATAGTTTAATGTAAGAAAATGATTCATCAGATAATTTTAAGGAATATTAACCTTCAAACCACACTCACAAAAAAAAAAAAAAAAAAAAAAAAAAAAAAAAAAAAAAAAAAAAAAAAAAAAAAAAAAAAAAAAAAAAAAAAAAAAAAAAAAAAAAAAAAAAAAAAAAA
>KZ808355.1:187309-201404 GCA_000696205.2 Oncopeltus fasciatus
ATTAACACTTATACCTAGAAAAATTAATCTTAGTAATAGTTTAGTTATGGCACATTGAACAGTGCAATAAAATAATTCACAATTGTTTTTTTTTTTTCTTCAAATTTGGAACATATTAGATTGATCATAAAAACAAAACTTATGCCCATTTAATATGATCAATGTAACACAGTCCAAACAGGAAAAATAATTCAATTGTGAAATATATAGCAATAGAAACCATTGAAAACTATTAATTAAATAATTATTAGAACTAAATTAGCAGCTAGAAATAACACAATTAAAACATATAAAATAAGACATTGAATTATGAAATAAAGAATTAGTGATTAAGTTATTAAAATCTGTTCTTGTAGGTAGGCTAATCGAGGAGGAGAATTTTACAGAAATTATGAACAATTAGACAATAAACATTTAATTTGTTTTAAAGATAATATTGTTATATTTCAGTCAATTTGAATTTTTAAAAAAAATTTACCATGCAAAAGCATTATAAGCTAAGTAGACCCACATTTCATTATAAATAGATTAGAGTAAATAAATAAGTTTGGGTGAGGACAGTGAGGGGGAGGAAGCACTCAACCTTCATAGTCACATTCTTAAAACTTCAAATTAGTGTAATGGAGCTTTTATAGGCAATTCATGTACTGTACCAGTTTCCTGATACTTCATTCCCTTTGACTCTTTCTTAATTTAAGCAGAGATAACAATGCTTAAAAAATCAATCTAACTTCAGTTAGAATAATTTATGTCCAAATGATCCATTCCATCGCTAGTTATAATGATTCATGTTTGAAGACAGCAGTGTACAAACCATCATTGGACTCTTATCTCTTACTAACTTTAATCACCATAAATCTGAACTATATAAAATAATTATAATTATTTCCACTTTGATTACATATTCATACATAAAGAGTGCAAAAAAAAAAAAATTAAAAAATAAATAAAAAGCACATATTATTACTTAATGTCAGTAAATACTTCTGAAAGCTTCTGCTTTCAAAGGTATCACACAGCTTTGCAAAACTTGATGCACCAGAAGGAGTAAATGAGCTTCCAATAGGCTTTACTCCACCCAGGCTGGGACTCAGTAGTGAGAACGTGTTTGCGAACACAAATGACCTAACCACAATATTAAAAAGCTCATTAGGTAGTTATCCCTGGCTTTTTAATATTGTATTATTAATTTGCTACATTTAGGCCCAAGTTAAGAAACTTGCTTTTGATCATTTTGTTAAAGACTGGAGATTAAATTGGCAAGAGGCCCTGGCAGAAGAAAGCATTTGATTACTTTAGAAGGGTCTAATCAAGTTATGTAATTTAAATATAAGGAAAAAAACTTTAAAATAAGCAGAAAATTTAATCGAAATGCAAGTCTAACCAAATCTAGTGTATAAATAACAGAAAGTTTGCTAAGTTTGCTAATATATGCAATATTAATTCAATACAGCTTGAAACATTAAAATTTCATTGACTAAACAAAAAAAAAAAAAAGTCTGGTATAAACTAAACATTTTATTAACCTTTTTTAGTTTTTATAAACCTATCGAAATTAAAACATCAAGCTTTATCATAATCTTAAAAATAATTGTTAAAGTACATTTTTATTTTTATTTTTCCCATTTTCCTCACCAACTTGTCATTTCATTTTGTGTTTGAAGGGACATAGCAAATTTCATTGAGGGAAAACTGTTAAAACAAATTTTAGTAGCTATCATTTTTATTGTCTAGTAGGTAGAATCAAAGAAAATAATAAAATAAGGGGGGAAAAAAAAAGTTAGGGCAAAACCTCAATAGTTTCATACTTTGAAATTTACTTGAAGGAATATTGAGATGCTATGTTTTCTTGTTTGCTTATACCCCTAATATGCTCCCATTTACTATAAAAAAATTTTATTTACTAAACATAAAATTTAGAAGAGACTGCAATTTTTTTTTGCTCATAGAAATTAGTTTTATTAGCTAACTAAAAAAGTTGTAATAGCTAATTAGCTATTAGACCATTTAGGCCTATGCCTAAAGCCTTCTATGAGGAAACCAAGAACTAATGAAATTCACTTTATTATCTTCTTTATTTATCATTTATTGATAAATGTAAAAAATATACATCAATTAGGAAGAATTGTTTGCAAAACAAAAAAAAATATTATGGAATATTGTCGTACATAAAAATTGTGTATGTGAATGATATGTATATGTGTTTGTGAGTGTGCCTAAATTCATATATAAAAACACACACACAGGACGTTCATTTCAGGACGGCTCAAATGCATTTTCTGCTTAAACAGTTGATCTAAGAGAAAAATATAAGAGGAAAAATTGGCTGTCCGTCACTTCTGGTTTCAGAAAATGTGACTATTTCTTAGAGTACTCTCCGCATATGCGTCAAAAGTAGAGGTGCTATATCATTTCAGGGTTTACTATTTGGAAGTCATATTTCAATTTTTAAATTATTATCAAAGAGAAATAGGAGCACTTGACAGTCATTTTTTCATCTTCTTTTAACTGTCACACATTGTGAAACTTGAGATGACTCACTACCAATTGTTCCTCTTGCATTTTTCACTCAGATTAACCTTTTAAGCAAGAAATCTATCTGAGCCACCTTAAAATGAATACCCTGTATATTTTACAGCAGATAAGTTAAAATATAAAATAGTGCTATTTACATTTAATTAGACTCACAAAATCCCCAACATGAACCAACTACAGATAAATTTTCAGAAAAATATTGGGATATGCGACAAACCTTTCCCCCTCTTCCCCCAAATGTAAAGTTTATTAAATTTGTACTAACACCAGGTCGATAGATTTCTCTGGGTGAGCAATTGAATATCCTTTTAGTGACTGAATTAATATCATAAGAAATTAGTTGTTTTACCTACACTCAAAATTAAGATACACTTTAAATTAATGTTTTGTAAAGCATAATTTAATAATTTTTGATTTTTCAGGCTTATTATAATAGTTTATTTTAAAAGTACATAACCAATAAAGAAACTCTTATTTTGTTAAATGATACATGGCCTATGAGTACAGATACCAAGGAACTCATGGTGACTCCTAGGTAGGATGAGGGAGAGGTTACTGTGTTTGGTCTAGTTCTTCAGCAAAAGTGCGCTACTCCAATGAGCCTGAACACTGAAGATACAAAATCACATGATAAAAACATGACTATTTTTATAATTACATGCGAATGTAATTTTCAAATCCCCTTTAGTTCCAGAAATTACAACTGGCCTCATCTAATAATATAACTTGTCTATCATATTAACCATTATATGACTAAACAATAACAATTTTATGAGTAAAAAAACAAGAAACTGTATAAAATATATCATATAAAAAATTTGAATAAATTACATTACTGCCTTTAATGGTCAGTTAAGAAATTCTCATATTCTACCATGGTTTATTAAAAATTCCTTTCTAAATAATTCTTTAAATAATTTACTTCTAGAATATTATTTAAATTGTTACAGCCAGTAAAAAAAAAGGGTTAGTAAAATATAACATTGAGTAAGTCATAAAAATTTGCTAAATGTTGCATTCACTAATTAGTTTTCAGGCATTAATTGTTTATCACTCTGCTGTCATATCTTGTTAGATAAAACAATGATTTCCACAAATAAATATTGTCAGCATTTGCAATGACCATAACATAAAAAATATAACTTGTATTTTTTTTCAAAACAATCAATGTTTCTTTGGAATTTTAAGATCTAACTCCAAATTAATAATTATACTCAATATTTAACTCAACTCACCCATTTAAATTACTTTTACCACATTCTATATTTGTGGCAAAATAATATGTCTTCCTAATTAAAAAAAACTTAGATCAGTCTTTAAAGATGATATATTTTTACACTTATAAGGTAAGAATGGTGTTGAACAAGAATATATAATTTTTTTTAAGCTTCTATGAGAGGAAGAGCTTTATTTTACTCAACTTATATAAGTACTATATTCTACAGTGAAAATAATTTACTAAAACTGTAATCTATGAACTACAAGACATTTTTATGGTGTCCTTTTAAAAATTGTTGGCCATCTTTCTTAAAAGTTGAAAAAACTTCTTTAAATAGAAGGAAGAAACCAATAATACTTAGAAAAATTTGTAAAATAAAGTTATTTCCGAGTATAAATTAGAAATTATACATTATATGATTCATAATTTTTACATAATATGCAATAATCAAATTAACAGAGGGAGGAAAAATAAAAACAAACCTTTAAATGCTTTGATGAAGTCTTGTTCCTCAGAATGGTCATCTTGGAAATGATTTAGAAGACTTGCACTGTCACCTAAGTCTCTCTTACAAATAGGGCAGATAAATCCCTCAAGAACAGCAGCATCGTCTAGTCCTGCCATCCCAGAAAAATAAAGAGGTTGCAGGCAAAGGATATTTTTCTAGCCTGTCATTGACATTACTGAAGGGAGGGCTATCTGCAGTTCTTCATTGAACCTCAGTTAAGACCCATTCTCATTTAAAACCAACAATATTAAAAGCATTATAATACAAATACAAGTTTAGATGAATCCAAGAAATCACATCATCCATAAATTTACAAATTTTGTACTATGGCTGATAAGGGGGGTCCACTAATGGGTTATATGAATGAAACTCCCACTAAAAGATTTCCTTTCCAAAGAGACATGTAAAACAATATACGGGCGCCATACTATTATTCACAAAAAAAAAAAAAAAAAAAAAAGTTTACGCTTGAACAAAGAGTGATGTAAAAGTTCTAGATTTTATTTTCAAAATATCGAAAAGTAAAACTCATTTAACGATAATAAATAATTTAATAATTAAGACTCATAAACATATTATTTAACGAGACATAAGTAAAGCACTTAGGTGTTTTAAAAATTGTAAGTAATAGAAAATCCCTAATCCAACCTAAATTTCGGGAAATACCGATTTATGATGTGACGGGGTGTGTCAGGGGATCCGTTCGGGTGTCTCAATACTGGCGCTGGGGGTTCAAAACCCGCCCCGAGCAAGCTGTTATCGATAAATATAACCTAGTTCTGAGCCATTAGAATGGGATGGCAAGCTCTAGGGAAATTTTTATTGTATTAAATAAATAGTAAATTATAATAGGGTAATAAATACATTTTATGACTGCTAAACATTAAAAAATTTCTACAATAAATGCACGAGAATAGAATTTAAAAAAATCTTGCTACCTTAGCCAGGACTCGAACCCAGTTCTCCTGTTTTCCGGGCAAGAATGTTGGCCATTACACCACCGAGGCTAGACAGATGATTCATTATGCTCCCCGCACTCTACTGGGAGTCTAAACCACCGAGTAAGACGAAAATATCGTCTTATACTCGAAGGAGCTAACTTTGTCAGCTATTTGTTAGACTTTCGTATTTTTCTTTTAATTTCATTATTTAAATATTGCATTTGTTGTGGTATTTAATCCCACATTAATTTTATACAATAAATGAAAGGGAAAGCAGGAGATCCGGGTTCGATTCCCGGCTGAGGAAAGAAATTAAAAGAAAAAAAAACGAGTGTCTAACAAATAGCTGACATTGTTAGCTCCTTCGAGAATAAGACGATGTATTCGACTTATGTCGAACCCCCACTTAACTCGGGGGTTTAGACTCCCAGTAGAGTGCGGAGAATATAATGAATTATCTGGTTAGCCTCGGTCGTCTAATGGCTAGCATTCTTGCCTGGAAAGCAAGAGATCCGGGTTCGAGTCCCGGTTGAAGTAGCAAGATGTTTTTATTCCATTCCCTTGCACTTATTGTATAAAATTAATGTTGGATTAAATACCACAACAAATACAATATTTTAATTAAAAAGTTTCTTCTAGATTTTTTGGTTCTGCATATTATCTTTCAGAAACGAACTACTTTGTGTTTTATATAACATATTTTAGATTGGTAAACTAAATTATATGTACTGAGCTTGTTTGTGGTTAGTGTTATGTTCTTAGCATCAATGAATAAACATGTCACTTGAACGAAAGCAAAATCTTTATTGAGAGCGAAACATATGTTACAATTCAAACATATTTCATCATCTGATCTAATATCTCTCCAAGTAGCGGTGTAGCCAGTGATCAGTACACATCTGTATACAGCGCTCCGTCTTTCCAACTATAATATACGAGTTGTGGGAAGAACTAAGATCTCAAACTCGTACATACATTTGTTGTGAAGTATCAGTAACATGTGAGTGCAGTTTCAGCTCGAATCACATCTAAACAGTGAGTAAAGCGAACTACTTTTGTAGCTGTTAGCCTTAGCACTGGGGACGATAGGGGAAGACCTGTCCTGCCCCCACCTCGCCGCGCTAGGCTCTTATAGCCTCCCTTATCTTTCAGCCTGTTGGGTAGGAGGCATCGTTCCAGACTCTTAACCCCGAGTTCCACGTTCGAGACTCGGCCACTCTACTTTTTTTTTTCTTTTCTTTTCTTTTATAAATTAATGATTAAATTATGGGAGGCAAACATTATCATCAGGTGATTGCTAGTGGAAGGCGAAAAGGGAAGCGTCCGTGGTGTACCCATGACCCCTCCTAAAGATGTATTCCCTTGGAGAGAGACCAATTACAACCTCGCCCCAGCACCTCTTAAGGACTGTCCATCACGCCCCCCGCCAACGAACTGACAGATAGGAATGAAAGCCTATCCCCGTTTAGATCAGTCAATCCGTTTCAGCTTCTTCAAAACATTACTGGAGAGGAAATGGAAACCACCACCCAATCAACGTACACCCCGAGCACCTCCCATCTTTGTGAGAAACGTGCAAAACTTTCGTCTGATGTGCAATCAACTCGCCAACAGCGCGAAGGCCCCCACCACTACCAACCAGAAAAGTGGACTCAGGTTATTCTTATGCAAAGGCGATCTACCGGCCCAGGAAGAAAGATCCTTTTCCTCAATGCCAGCCTCCAAGGGGAGAGCGACCTGCCATTTCCCATGATACTCCACCAGTATCCCAAGACCTCTAATCCATGCTCCACTCATTTTTTCGGAATTCCGCGCCCTCTGCATTCCTCTCCTAAACCTATTGACACTGTTAGTCTCTAATATGACTTCCTCGTCTAGCAGTAAATTAATTCTTCCTCTCCTAGATTCTTCTCTGTCTTTCTCTAGATAGCTAACGAAATTCAAACACATACAAACGAACTCAAGCTAACACTAGAAGACAAATGTACTCTTACTGAAACAAAAAACTCAACATACCAGACGGACGAGCTCATGGTGGAACTGCGCTCCTCATTCGAACTTCCCATTCTTATTACTTGATACTTTCCACTCCTACAGACTCGCTCCAATCCACTTCAGTTCCATCAATACTTCCACTTCCCCAATTACCCTTTCTGCAATATATTGCCCTCCTAATTCCAAGAGAACTTTAAATCCTTAGGTCCCCGTTTCCTCTCTGACGGAGATTATAATGCGAAACACCTGCAGTGGGGCACGAGAACGACCAACTCCCGTGACCACCTCTATTCCTTTCGTCCAAGATTTTATCTCCACCCGCTTCAAGCTCTTCCATAGTAAACCCCAATTTCATTCTAATCCATATGCCCAATTCCTATCGTAGGTCAGTCTGTCATCCGTTCTTGTAATAGTTATGTAGTAGTTGATTGTTTTGCTGTTTTCTTTCTCCATTGTGTATGTGATGTTAGAATGTGTGTTGTTTAGGTCTGTTAATATGTCTTCTCCATTGTCTTGTGAAAGTATGAAAAGTATGTCATATACGTACCTGTAGTAGTGTTTTATGTTGTATCTTTCTATGTGTGTGTCTTCTAGGGGTTGTATAAAAGTCTCCATTAGTACAGAGGAAGTCGGGTTTCCCATTCCTAATCCGTCTGTTGGTCTGTACAGTTTGTTGTCGAATAAGATGTAATTCTGTTTAGTATTGTTGAGGTTATGTCTGTCAGTTCTTCATGAATTGTTCATCGTAAAGGTCCGTTAGTCCGTTTTTCAGTATGTCTATGGTTTCTGTTATTGGTATGGAAGGGTATAAGTCTTTTATATCGTACAATATACTTGTCTGTTCTGTGATTGTAATGTCTTGTAGTTTAGTGAGCAGGTCTGTCGTGTTCTTTATTGTGTAAGTGTTATGTAGGTTTAGAGATTCTTTAATTAGTTTTGCCAGAAGATGGACAATGTCCGAAAGCGCTCGCCAACAGAAGATGGTGTGCAGAAACCAATGAAGTCGGATAATAGAAGGTATAATAGTCCTATTAATACTCTTAAGCCTATCAGTTAAGCTTTGTCCCTTGACGTGATAGCACAGTGAGTTAAGCTTTGTCCCTTGACGTGATAGCACGGTACTGTTCTAGTGATTCTCGCTATTTCCCTATCGGAGACATTTCAAGTTGATTGAACATTTTATTCTCCTGAAATAGCGACATTTGATTATTTAATTTTTTGAATCATTACGGAAAAGTGCTAATCAATACCACGCTAGTAATCCAACAATTAGCGCACTGCCAACATCTCACCGAAGCCGTACTTTGGCCGACGCTGCCTGCACAACTGTCTTTGACTGCCGGCCGGCCTCATCAGTTCAACCAGACGACAACGTTTTCTTCCTCACCCGGATTCGACGCAGTTTGTTATTTTCAACAATCTCATATTCCGTGAGCTCACAATCAGGTCAGACCTATTATTATTTATTCCTTCTCTCTCTCCTTCGTGCAACAAAGAATCTTCTATATAGTTGCAGTCAAAGTAAAAATTAGGATTTCACACAATTTTTACAAACTATTTATGTTTATTATTTATTAATTAATTATTCAATTTATTATTTTTAATTAAGTTCATTTCTTTTGTAATTCCCTTGAATACAATATTTTTCTATTTGTTAAACTAATGCCAATAAACCATTTTCATTGTAAACCTATAAATTCTGTACTTTTCATTTCATGAAACATCAATATTTTTCTTGCTCCTCTTTTTTATTAAAATTGCAAATAATTTATATACATTTCATTTATGCTATGACAATATTATTGTGGTGCTAATTCAGAAGTAACAATTAATATTGGCAAATTCATTATTGCATACACTACTACAACCAGACCCGGCATTTTATTAAGTGTATGAGGATTTCTACCCCTGGTTCAGCCTCCGCACGCAACATTGGTCCTTCGGGCCGGATCTCTTGTCACTGTGGTTTATGCCCTTATCGTTGTTTATAAAGCTTAATTTAATTTTATAGCCAAAATAAAATAAAATGGCGGACATACCAATTGAAAAACAGATTACAATTTTGAAGAAAAAATTAATGGATACGTTTGGAGAGATCAAGGCCATTCAAGATACAACCAAGCAAGTAGAGGAGTATACGACCAAATTTTCGGCATTTAGAGGTAAATATTTGTGTCTTACAGGTTTACATCACACTTTTTCACATTCGTGAGATAAATTATACGAAATTTATGTAATTATGGACAAGGAAAAATAATTTCCTTTAGAAGAAAAATATTTAAAGGGAGCACGCTCATACTTATATGAATGTAATATTATTTACTAAAATATCATGAACCCTAGACTAGCTACCCTTCCGGCAGCCTCGTCGACCTTGCAAGACTCAAATACAAGTTTTGCCCAAAACCTGTCAGCAGCTTCGATAGCTAATCGTAATAGGCTGCCGAAAATTAATATTCCGAATGTCGGAATGGATTCATTTTAGAGATATTTTTATTTCCATTGTTCACGACGAAGTATCACTGACTCCCATTGAAAATTTCCATCACCTCGTGGGATCACTATCAGGCGAACCTCTTCGAATAGTTTCGTCATTTCCGATTTCGGGTACGGATTATAGCAATGCGTGGAAGGCACTTCAAGACCGTTATAATAATAAGCGAATTTTAGCCGCTGCCTTTTTTGCATAATCAAGCAGTTCAAACCATCAAGTCAATCTTCTTCTAACCCACATTATTTGCGTTCATTTCTGAAAAAAGTAATCGACAACTTCACATCTTTCACTGAGCTCAATATACCAGATGAAGCTGACTATTTGAAATTGAAATTCGCGTTGGATTGCCTGGACTACGAAAATCGGAAACTGTATGAAGGAAAGCAAGAGGGAATCGAATTTCCATCTTACACATCGCTTGTAGATTTCATACAGCAACGTTGTAAGATCTTGGAGCTATCCAAATTAACTCAGCCTCATAGAGGACAACCCTCTAATTGCCAGCTTAAGGGTTCAAGGATCCTAGCAACCTTTCGTTCATTGTAAAAAACGACATCATTCACTTCTTCATAGTATTCCCAAGTTAAGGTCAGGCGCAGTCAAAGAACATAATGGCTCTACCTCTGTAGTCCAAAATTCCGAACCCGAATCAACTCCTGGAATTGTAAATACTACCATCGGCATTGATAATGTGCTTTTAGACACAGCAATAGTTAACGTAACTGATTGGCAAGGAAACTTACAACGCATTCGTTTAGTTATTGACTCTGGTTCTCAATTTTCAATTGACTCCGAACATTACGCTCGCAAATTGGGACTACCTTGGAGGCCTACGAAGCGAAATCTGTCTGAAGTAGGGCTCACACAGCTGCCATTAGCTAAAGATCTAATGACTCTGAAAAAATACAAGCACAGGCTCTTGTAATATCCTCGCTGACCTCCAATTTGCCTAGTATGAACCTTTGTCCGTCCATTATACATAAATTTGAATGTGTCAAACTGGCCGACCATAGATTTTGGGAATCGAGACCTGTTGACTTTTTGCTAGGATCAGACCTTCTTCTGCAGATAATTGCATCCGATCGGATAACTAAAATTTCTAATAAATTGGGAACTATTCCGACTATTTTTGAACACATTGTAATTGGTGTTCCACCATCTCCTCAGGCTGCCCCTATTCAATCCTGTTTATCTATAATAGAAGCTCCGCTTTCGGAGGCAATTCTAAAGAGCTTTTGGGAAGTAGAGGAGCTTCCAAGGACTGATCAACCACACCAGGAAGATTTGAAATGTGAAGAATATTTTAAGTCTACTGTTAGACGAGATTCAGATGGAAGATATATGGTTGCTTTGCCTCTTCGGGACCCTTACAAACGATTTCCCGAACTTTAGAATGGGCTAGATTACGTGGTCTGGAACTTAAGCTTTTGAAGCAACCCAGTGTCAGAAGGCATTACAATGATTTTATGGAGGAATGTCTTCAACTGAACCACATGGAGGAGACAACAGCTCTTTCCACTTACGTAACACCACATCATGTAGTTTTTAAGGGATTCGGCGATAAACGGAAGATTAGACTTGTGTTGGACGCTTCTTCGAAATCAGCTAGTGGGTCCTTGAATGAAAATTTATTTATAGGTCCAAAACTACAAAAGGATCTAGCAATGATAATTTTGAACTTTCGAACATTTAGAGTTGCGATTCGTGCTCATATCGTTAAAATGTTTCGGCAAATTTTAGTGGCCCCTGAACACCGCAGTTACCAGCATATACTTTGGCGTTTTTCACAGGAAGAAGCGGTAAAGACTTATGAGCTGCGGACGTTGGCGTATATACTCGAACGAAAACAAAACCTTTAGTGAAAGTAAAAAATATTTAATCATATGATATAATAGTTAGTGTAAATATTGGGAATAAATTAGCCTCAAATAAGCTCCAGATTTTAGGATGATTCCCACAACTGACTTTGAAATAAATTCTCTGACGTCTAATAGCCCATTTGTTAGGAATTTCCTCATTAATTATTAAGTTAGCCTCCTTCTCAATTTTATAGTTTGTACAACAATGTTTTACGGAATGATTTTATTGGTGCAAAATTACGGCAACTGTAGTTTGAGAAAATTTTTTATTATACTTTGGGCTGCTACCAGGTATGCAAGTTTAAAATGTCGTTTATTTCTTAAAATATATACACAGTAATTTAAAAAAAAGTATAATATATTTTATTCAAAGTACTGGCCCTCGCTTTCTACACATTTTGTCCATCTCTCGGGCAATATATGGATACCATTCCAAAAGAATGCTTCATCTTTATTTGAAATCCATTCATCGAGCCATTTTCGTACGTTTTCGAAATTGTTGAAGTGTTGCTCCGCCAATGAGTGTCCCATCGATGAGAAGAGGTGATAATCAGAAGGCGCCAGGTCAGGTGAATACGGCGGGTGGGGTAGGAGTTCCCAACCAAGCGAAGAAATCGTTTCCTTAGTCAATCTGGCTGAATGTGCAGGAGCGTTATCATGCTGAAGAATGACTTTGGTGTGCCTGTGAGCCCATTCTGGGCGTTTTTCGATCAATGCGTGACTCAAATTGATCATTTGTTGTCGGTAGCGCTCGGTATTGACTGTTTCGCCGGGCTTGAGAAGCTCGTAGTCGATTTTCTCGTTTTTGATCAGTAACATCAAAATCACCACGTTTGAAACGTTGAAACCAACGTTCACATGTCTTGACAGTTGGAGCAAGATCGCCATAAGTCTCAACAAAAATTCGATGACATTCAGATGCCTTTTTCTTTTGATTAAATAAGAAAATCATGACATGCCGCAAATGCTCTTTATTTGGCTTAAAATTAGACATTTTTAACACCAAAGAAAGGTATGATACGTCCACGTAAACGACTTAAAAACAACTGACTTTTGTAAACAAATGACTAACAAACAAAATAGCGTTTAGAGATAAGCAAATCCTTCAATAGGCTAAGAGCGCATTCTATTGGAATTAAAACGACATTTTAAACTTGCATACCTGGTATCCTGGCCTCAGAATCTTTCCCTCAGAGAAGGGGGTTTTTGGAATGTGTTTCATTGCTACATTAACCTCAATCCTACCGAAATTAAAGATAGGCAGGACAAATATAACATTTCTCTATTTTATTGCAGTATTTTTAATATAATTCAATGAAAAAATTCCGGCAAACAATCTCTTATAGAGACCGACGTCTTTTCAACTTCCCTTATCTTCGCTGATGGAGAACTACATGCTACTTTGAAGTTTGCCGACTAACCCCCCTCCCACTGGTTATCTCTCAGCTTAGTTCTGCACTCTGAGATGTGACCATAAACCTCATTCGGAAATCTCTCCATATACCATTATCCATACATATATGGTTGATTTAATTTTCATATTTGAATAGTTAAATTTTGAGTTTATTCTGTATAACAGTTTCTGTCTTATAACATACCGCATCTCTGTCTGTTCATTTCAATCTATTACTTTCAGAAGTGTAATAGTGTGTATTATATTTCAGCCCTGCTGATGACTTACAAGTTAAGTCCAAACGTTGAAAATAATAAAACAAAATAATAACCTAAATAACTACCAAGACCGAATTCCTGACAATCCGCTCTTCATAATTACACAATAATTTTTGAGTACTTTATTTTTCTCATACTGGTTGAAAATCAGATTATTTCTCATGCACAATAATCAACCACCACCCATTTATTTAATTATTATTATTATTGTTGTTGTTTAACAGTGTTTAAATGAATTTTTGGAATCCACAGGTTTAGAAATTAATTAAAATATGACTTTTCAAATAAAATTATTTGACATTGATCCTTATTAGAATACCAAATACTCTTGGGCTCTGGATTCTGTCCAATGCAGCTTCCCATGATAAGAAGTCCATCCGCTGAAGAATGAAGTCTTCTGATCATGTTCTGTAAGTTTCAGGTAAATAAATAAGGGCGCATACCATAACGTAAACGCCACATCAATAATTATAGAATGACCCAGCGGAGTGAGCATAAATTTGTAGGGATGATTTGCATCTCGCATAAAATCCCTGGTTTTATCCTTTTCCGTTGCCTGGAACATTGAGGGCAGGGATTGCAAGGGGAAACGAAAACACTACTCGTGACACAGAGCAACATACTAGTTATGTTAGACTAGATTTATTTCAAGAATCACTTTCACATCACAGGTCCTGGAGGATGATAGTAAATTATAATTAAGCTGCTACTTGTCCGATTGTCGCATGAGATTCATTATCTTATACATTGCAGACATGAACTAAAATAAAAAAAATAAAAAATATTAGTTCAATTATAAATTTAAGATAATGTATTATGAATGTGGTTCTAAATAAAAGTAAGTTCCACTTATACCACTACCAACCAGAAAAG
>KZ808356.1:0-13259 GCA_000696205.2 Oncopeltus fasciatus
AATACAATTAGTACTCAAAATAGAGTTCATTTTTATCTACCGTTACTAGCCCTCTGTCAGACAATTGCTGGATCCTAAGCTGATATCATACTTTGGGATGGTTGTTAAAAAACTCTTGGATTTTTTGAAATTTCAACGTCCGCAACATTTTCAAATTTAAATCATGAAGATAATTGTGGTAATGTAATTCCACATTTCATTATTAATTGGAATTGTACAGGGAGCTAGAAAAAACTCTTTACCTTAGCCGGGGGTGCGCTAACCAACTACACCACAGAGGGAGCTAAGTATAATTTCTGGTTCTTCGTACTTCACTTCACTCCGAGTCTTACCGCCAACTATAACGAATATATCGTCTTGTACTCGGAGGAGCTAAAATTGCTAGCTATTTATTAGACTCTCGTTTTGGCAATGGGGCACGACCAGATATTCAAATCATGATGATGATAATGAAATGTGGGATTACATCACCACAATTATCATCATGATTTGAATGTCAGGTAGTGGCCCTGTCTTCCTTTTCAACCTCGTATCTCCTATGCAAAATTTTTCTAACCAATGCCACGCAGTATTGATCAAGGATACATTATTATTATTCTCGATTTTACTCTTTTCATTTCTCTGTGTTTTGTGTTTCTTTAAAATGTGTTTTAGGAACTCAATGACAATTATTTTTCCGGACATCAAATGACAATGGGACCAATTTTCTTCAATAGTTATTTCCAGGGAGCTTTGTTAAGTAAAAACTTTGCAAGGGGGCTTTTTATTTACCAGAGAAAAACAATTCAATAAATTTGATTATTCATTTTAATTATCGGAGACTATTTGTAGCAAACATAGTGCGCTTTATTTCTTTCACAATTTCATGGAGTTTTAGTTAATTTTGTTGTATTTTCTTCATTTAGAATACTAGTAAATTTTGCCTTCCTACTTTTTGAATATTTCGAACGAAATATTATCACTTGAATATCTCTCTCCTCTCTCTCTCTCTCTATCTCTCTCTCTCCCCCCCCCCATCTCTCNTCTTCCTCCCCCTCTACATCTCTCCTTCTCTCACACTCTCTCTCTCTCTCTCCTTCTCTTTCTCTCTCTCTCTCTCTCTCTCTCTCTCTCTCTCTCTCTCTCTCCCCCTCCCAATCTCCCTCTATTTCTTTCTCTCTTTCCTCTCTTCCTCCCCCTCTACATCTCTCCTTCTCTCACACTCTCTCTCTCTCTCTCCTTCTCTTTCTCTCTCTCTCTCTCTTTTCCCCTCCTTCACTCTATATCTCTCTTCCTCCCTTTCTCCTTCCTCACTTCAGAGGCACATAAAACACTACTACTTTGTTTTTTGTCTACCACTGATAACGATTAAATGTTGAACCCTAGGTATCATGGATCAGACGGAGGGACGCGCACATCCTGACAGTGGACAGATACACGTTCATCGCTGACGACAGGTTCCAATCCTTCCTCGTCGACAAGACAGACACCTGGACCCTCCAGATCAAGTACGTCCAGGACAGGGATGGAGGCCAGTATGAGTGCCAGGTCTCTACTGAGCCCAAGATGAGTCACTTCATAACTCTCAACGTTGTAGGTGAGTAAGCTTAAGCTATGAGTTCTTCATTAAAGCGATTTCATTTTCATCGGTGCCCATTTTTTGTATCATTTGTTTTTCAGCCTTCTGCATATAACCTTTTTCTTTTATCTCAGCTATACCTGGGCTGAAACACCGCAAAAATTAGTAAATTGCCAACTGCTTGAAAGCGATAGTACCTAAACTTTGCACTCACTGTACACTCTTGTGCTACTACTGATATACTGACTACAGGTGTCGCTCATACCTCAAATATTCATCGGAGTTGTTTCCTCAATACCCAAATTTTGAGAAATCAATCAACTAGAGCTGTTAAAACCAAAAAATCATAAACATCGTACTTATTGAATATTTTATTTACTCTTAGCCACGTCTTCTATTTTTCTATTTACCCTGATGAAGGCCTGAAATTTAGTCCAAAACGTTGACAATAATAAAACAATCTGTTTTTACAAATTAGCTTTTAATTATATAAAACCCAAGACCGATCCTTCCTCATAAAGTTCGACGGTCCACTGATTCCAAATTAAATCTTCGATTAATGGTTTTTGTCAAATTGCATATTTAACAAAAACCATTAGCCGAAATAGTCTTAGAAATATTGAACCTGCAAGTTCAGTTCCTTAGATATTTGTTGGTTCTGCTAATCTTTATTATAAACTCGATATCAGATTCTTTCATAGCAATAAATTTACATTTTATAAAAATACGTCTCTTAGCATTTTTTTGTATCAGAAATGAATTTTTCAAATTGTTTATTCCTCATTAATTTATTTTAAAAACAAAGAATCAATTCATAAGTATTGTATAATATTAAATACATTTTTTTAAATCTCACATTCTGCCAATTACATTCTATAATCTTTTTCACACTAATTAAATAAAATACATTAAAAATATTTTAATTTAAATTGTCTATAAATCCACCCCCTTTGTCTAATGATCTTGCAACTAATTTAGTAATAATGAGTATTTTAATACTATCAAGACTCGGCTAATACTCGAAATTTCTTTTTAAGTTCTCTTCCTTTATATAGATTTTCTTAAAGCAATTATAGAATATAAATAAATGTTAGGAATTTATTCGTTTATTAGAAAGGATAACCTGAACTCTTCGAATATTTTCTTGAATGTCAAAAACGTACATAGTTTTGAATTTTGACTTAAAAAACCTAATTCTTTTTTGAAAAATTGTTTTACAACTCAGGCAGATTAAAATAATGTAAGCTGTTAAAAATTGGAAGAAGTGAAAAGTTTCTGGGTGTTGGTTAAGAAAACTTCTAAACATTTTTATAAAATAATTTATTTGGCCATTTCCTGTCTAGTTTCGTCCTCTTTTTGGCCTCTCTTCAGGGGCTTTATAAGTGTTAGGAAACCAACTGTTGCGATAACGGATAACAACAGAATAATGAATCTAAAGGAGAAGCGAGGAAAAGGCCTGTTGTGAGTAGTGACTACAAAAGAACAGCCTTCACTTCTGCAAGATGCCCCTTGGGGAGGTAAGAGTCAATCAACTTAGTTGTCTTTGAAGTTGAGTGGTGAAGTCTGAGGGCTGCAGAGAGGGGTACTTGACTCCATGAGAGTGGGGTATCCAGACTTCTTTGGCTCCAGCCAAAACAACCCCAAGATCTGAGTCTTGGCGAATTTCACAGTCCTACAATTTAAATACTCTTTTTTTTTTTTAATATAAAAAATACTAATCTTATCAAATTATTGTAAAGAATAATAATCATGAAAACTTTAAATTCCAGTTTTATAAATATACAACAACTTTTTAACTGACCAAAACAGAATTCTAAAAAGGAAAAAGGCCGTTAAGAAGGAGCTAATTTTTGATAAGTATTTGTATTTGTATTTGAACTTCCCATGTCATGTAACCCTACACACTAATCGAATACATCGTTTGTCAACAAACTAATCATTGCTGTAAATAAATAAATCGCGCGCTGCGACGAAATTATAATCCCCACTTGACATTCAGGTTAGCCCCCCCCCCTCCATTCCTATTCTTGCAATTTTGCTTGATGAAACTCAGCTCACCGTTTTATATTTGAAAGTTAAGTTTGTTTCATTAAGAAAAAATACTAATAGCAGCTACTAGACAGTAAATTGTCGCCAATCACCATTGTTCAATTTTGCTAAAACTCATAGAATATTTTTTTATCGATAGGCATATTTGGGTTGAGTTTTGTTATTCTAAACTAAAAATTTAGGTCGCTACATCAAAAAAAATGTCTTTACTATCGCTTAACATTTCTGGTTATCCCCACTCTTATCCGCCTGATTTTCGAAAATACATTTCTTCTACTTTTTACGTATAAAAATTACATAAAGTACATAATACATTATTTAAACTATCGATGATATAATTTGAAGTGAATATCTGTTTTATTAGAGAATTTTGTGAAGATGACTAGTAGACACTCAATAATTTCCAATCCTCTAACTATAAACGCGAATTTAGTTTATAATAATTATTTTCTCTTTTATAATAATTATTGCTACTTTTCTTATGCCTAATTTACCTCTTTAAGCCACTGTATGAGTAAAGATTTTCATAAACTTGAATTTTGTATGACAAAAGTTTTCTTTGTATTATACTTCCCAGTATTAATATATAATTTTGTAATCTTGTTCACTATGGCACCTAGACTCCTTGTTAAGCTTCCTTTACAGAAATAAATGCTTTCCCAGTGCCATGGCTGTTTACCTGTAGATAACCCCTTCCTCCATGACCATATTCAGTTGCATGGAGTGTAAAAAAAAAATCTTGATCGTCTTTTTGTATATTTGAAATCACTTCTTTCAAAATAAATTCGTTTAATTTTTAAACATTGACTTATTTTTTAATATAATTGCCAATAATAGGCATATGGTAAAAATACCAAAATATAAAACAATAATGGCCTATAAAAAAAAAAGTAGCTTCATCCTCCAATTACATTTTTCTCATAGTTTCGATAAACTAAAACATACATTTGATACCCCAAAGGGGTATAAAAGACCAAAGTCTTATTTCCATTTACTCTTCCTTGCTAAGTTGAAGCTTATCTTCACTTATAGAAGCTTATCCTCCTTTATTAAAATTGTTATTAACTAACAATAAATAAAATTAAAAATCCATCTTTTTAAAATTTTAACTCATCTTATTTCACGGATATTAGACACAGTTATGTGAGCAAATAGTTGTTCAAGTAAGAGAAAGCTGAACAATAAATATAATATACCTTTATCTTTTTTTATGAGGTCTCATAACCTCAAAGTCTAATTGATTTCAAATATTTTAGCATCTATAGACAATAAGTCACTAGTCATGGACTTTTTTTTTTGCTATCCTTAACACCCTTCCCTAATTCCATCCCCAATTAAATTGCCCTTGCTCATTTATGAATTGTCTTTCAAAAGGAATGCAAACGGTAACTGTTTAAGGAAATATAGTGGAAATTTACGAAAGCCTCAAAGGCAGTAAATGAAAACTCCATAAGCATCCAGGCGTAAATTCAGTCTTATGTCTGTCAGTGTATGTCTAGTCACATGCAAAGGGGATTAGTACTGTACGTGCCTAGTTATGAAACTTTCTGAGGGAGTATTTACTTTTCTAACACGCGCACTCACCCCTTTTCAGGGGGTGAGCTGAAGCAATCTCTCCCACACACACAGACATATATAGTGGCCGGCCCAATATAAGGCAAACGCTGATGAGGAGGTCGGGAAACTCTCGATAAACAGCCAGGGCCAGCTGAATGCCCCTCTGCCGTCCAAGCCGAGGGACGGCTTTCAAACTAACTTGGCGTCCCGAAATGGTGGGAGTGTGGGGGCAAGTTCTCCACAGCCACAGCCACTAATCAATCATTCACTTCCGTTCTAATTAACGTGTTCGGCCGGGGTCCCCCCACCCACACGCAGACGGAAATGAAATTACGCCAGACAGCACTTGACAAACGCTCATCCCGAGAGGAAGAGGAGCTGTAGTGGGGATAGGACATTGGTGACGACAGCTCCAAGCCTTTTGTCGCCTCTGTAGAGAAAGTTCTCTTATCAAGCTAAAAGTCTACTACATATTAAATTAAGCGGCATATACATATTCAAGCCCTGCCTAATTTGACATGTGAACTACACATATATTTAAATGAACGAAGGGAACTTTAGAATTTCAATGAGCTGTAAAAATACATATTCGTGCGCGTATGCATGTTGAAAAGAAAATCATATGCCGTTTCATGTACCTGCCACTCGCAAACTGATAGACACTTTCAATTAAGACGATCTGGCAACGTTTCCAGGTGAAGGGTAATTTATTCGCATCCAACTCCCGTTAATCAGTGATTTTATATAGGGGATACACGCATAAAAGATATGGCTAATGGATCTCATCAATTCAAGGTGCCGTCCTTTCTTCCGAAGTCCTAGATAACAAGAGCAACAGTCATACGTCCCCGAGCTGCTCTTAAGACGTCCTTCAAGATCTCCAAAAAACTATGGCACTAATAGCTTCGAAAAACACCGATATGGTCACCGATCAATGATATGCTTGGTACAGAATGCCCAGATAAACTGGCAAGACTTAAATATCTTAAAAATGAAACGATTCAGCATTAAATATTGCGAAACAAACTTATACGAATAATAGATTTTTGTAGAAAGACATCTCAGTTTTAAAAAAAAACAAAAACATGCTTTTGGCATAATATTTTTTCAAAGTTTGCCAAAATGTTAAGAAAACTATAAATTCTAATTTGTGACACGTTATATACTTCTCTGACTACTGAGACTGGAATATTTTAATTAAAACAACGTTTTAAAAGGTTATTTTCACTACCAATGAGTATAGAACTAGCATACCTTTAGTAATCCGTCTTCATTGGTTTCTGCAAACCATCTTCTGTTGGCGAGCGCTTTCGGACATTATCCATCCTCGTGGCCGAATACATGTGTCCACTTATTATATCACTTATTATAGTTTACAATGCTCGTTAAGTAATACAGACAGTGACAGTGAACACATGTATTCGGCCAAGAAGATGGACAATGTCCGAAAGCGCTCGCCATCAGAAGATGGTTTGCAGAAACCAATATAGACGGATAAATGAAGTTATGATATAACTACGTTTTCTTATTTATTTTGAGAGAAATTTTCCTAATAAATAGTCTGTCAATTTTTTTCATTTACTGTATTTGTAACAGGATGTGAACTTTACTGTTGAGTCACTCTCAACAAGATTTAATACGGACTTTGAAATGCCTTATTACTTCTCTAATCGCTAGTAATTTTCAACAATTATAAGAATTTCTTTAATTTTAAGTGTAATAATATATCTATTTACAAAATTAGTTCCGATATCCTCCACAAAGCACAGCTTCATACTCTGACCTAAAGATCTGTCAGCAATAAGATTAATTTCTTCAGAAATCCTTTTAAAAACTGAGAAAAGTCATCTAACAAAAATTGGCTATGGTATAAGCTGTTTCTTCATGATATTCGCATATAAAATAGTCTTTTGATTTTTTTCAGATATAAATTGTCTTAAAGTGTTACCTCTAGGTATTTCTTTGGTCAAGAGGCGGGTCCTCTTTTTTCTATTCACCTTTCTACAAGTTTAATTTAAAGGATGTCTTGAGCTACCTAAAATTAAGATAGATATCTACTAAATGGTTTTATTAAAAAAGAATTAAAAAAAAAAAAAAAGAAATGTTATTGGATAATTGATTGAGTAAAAAATTTGGGGTGGCCATACACAAATTTTCACTAAGACGGTTAAAATACTTTATGACAACAATTAATTTCCGCTTTGAATGTTCTACTTCAATCCGACCATTAATTGAATTTTACTGAAGTGTTCCAGAAGTAATACATATTAATTGATCCATGTCAAGAAAGTTGGTGGAAAATTATATATTACATAAAATGAAAATACGATTGTCCTCTGATAGCTCATTTACGTTCATACTTACCTAGGAGAGTTATTTAAAATGAGTAAATTAATAAATTAAAAAAAAAATAAGAAGGAATTTCAGAGTTATTATTTTAAAACTACTCTATTTTGGTAGGTAAAAACTAGAAGCTACCTTACGCCTGCCTATGGCATCTTGATATAAACTTAATTAAACTAGTTCAAGTGGGTACAAATATTTGAATAAAAGCTAGAATTTAAGAATAGTTAGCAAATTAAGTTAAATGTTCATTTGGTTTACGAATGATACCTAAAGGGAAAGTCAGGTTGCAAGCATTGATTTCACAAATTTAAAAAGAAAAAGAATCCCCAAGAACGCTAAATAAGGAATAGAAGAGAATTTGTTTGGTTTTGGTTAAGGTTGAACCAAAAAATATAAAAAATTCAATTACAAAAAATAGTGTATTTTTTTTTATTATCTGCCGACGTTTCAGCTTTTATTGTAAGACATCTTCAGGGTCATCACGGGGCGAGATTCAGTCATGAATATTTGATCCAGGTAACAACACTTCTTCTCTCGACTTCATGATAGCACTGAAGATGGCTTACAATGTAAGATAATAAAAAAAATACATTTTTTTTTTAATTTGAATTTTATTTTATCAACCTGGACCGAACCCTAACAAATTCTCAACTTATAACCTCCAGAATCAAAAACTTTCCATTTGAGCTTGTCAAATTTACATTTGATTTGTAAACATAATTACCACTTTAAGAAGTCTCAAGTTTTCCAAAAAAAAATATCAGAATGGATTTAAAATAATTAGTATAATGGCAAAAATAATCGTTTAAATGAGCAAAAATACATTTAAACCTGCATCAAAATACAACATTTTCTAAAGACCAAAAAAAAAACGTCACAAATTGTGGTGTTAATTAAGTCAGCTCTCGTATAATTGTCCAAGGCATGGAAGGGCTGAATTGGAGATCAAAGGCTGGCTGAGAGTCAAAGTCAGCCGAGGAAATGTGTGCCCTGCGCCAAAGGTAGCCTGTGACTGGTCACTTGTCACTCAGTCAGGTGAGTAGGACACTTACCCTCTGTGGCCATACGGAATCCATCTTCTTCCCACTACTTGGCATCTCTCATCCCCCAACCCCTTTGTCTTCCGGAGTGCAAAACCCAAAGACGGGACTCAAAGACAACCAATAACCTCACTATAAAAATAAAATTAAAACTAATTCAACTGCAACAAAAGAAGATAAATTAGAGGAACAAACAGAAAAGAAAATTCTACTCATAATGGCTTCGCTTTCGAAGAATGTACAAATAGATTTAGAGTACTAATTTTCAGTGCAAGGGAACAGAATAAAAAATCTAACAGTCCCAGCCAGGACTCGAACGTGAATCTCCTGCTATCCGGGCCAGTGCATTTACCGGTACGGGAAATTTAATAACTTATCAGACTGGTCCCGGTAGCAAAATTGGTAAATGCATCGGCCCGGATAGCAGGAGATCCAGGTTCGAATCCTGGCTGGGACAGTTAGATTTTTATTCTGTTCCCTTGCAATAAAAATTAGTAAAATTTACGTGGGATTAAGTACCACAAAAAAAATTTATAGATACAGAGTATTTCACTGAAACTTATTCACAAGACTACTGTCATCTCTACATCATAATTATTTTATGTTTTATTATTTAAAACATTCTTAAGCCACCATAAATAAAATTGTGGATATTGTAAAATATGAAAATTACAAGTAAGTCCTAAAATAATAAAACATAATTCATAATTATTGAATAACACACTTACATCCACCATCGTGTTTACTTGTTTTTTTTTCCTGGATTTTCGGACTTATTTAATTAAGGGTTAACTTCTAAGATAGAAGCTCTTTTAATACGTAAGCAACTTTAAAATTTAACTTCACAATAACAATTATAGAGTAAATTTATGTTTCCACATAACAAATAAATTAAAATCATAAAATATGATCGAAATTTAAATTGTTTTAATTAAATTAAAAAGTTGGAGTGACATTGAGAAAAAGTAGTTACTGACAATAAAATAAATTTAAATATAATATATTTATTATAGGGCTTGAAAAAGAAAAATATTTTAAATTTAAACCCCTCCAATATACCTTTATAAAAAGTATATCACTATGTATATTTCTTTTTTTTTTTTTTCTAAACTATGATAACAAATATAACATGATAAATATTACAAATTTAAAACAAGTGAAAAAGGAAAATTATAAATTAAAAAGAAATCATCCTTTATGAAATTTGATTTTTGACACAGATTTTTAATAAAAAATACATTTTAATTTCAAGTTTTTATTTATGTATTTATAATTTTGCTAAAAGGGTCCAAAATGTATGTTTCATTGACTAATCTTACTCAAAAGTACTTCAGAAAATGTTGGATAAATAAGAATATAAGTTTCCTTTAAAATCAGAAATAATATTTGTGACCTGCTGAATATTGTATACAGTTCAGTTTTGAAAAGAAATATATTTATTTTGTGTGTGTTTTATGTGAGAATTTGTGTGAATGAATAAATATATGCCATGTTTAAAAACAACCGTTCCATTCTTCAAGTTCAAATAAATATTTTATCTTTAAATATTTTTTCCCAATGAAAACTTCCCGAATAAAGCACGGATGGAATAGAAAAATATTCCAGTTGAAAGGCAAAGCTCCAGGGTGGGTGACCAGTGGCATGTTCCCCCTCTCACCCCTAAGGCTATGATTTAAGTACGGCAGAGGTAAGAGGGGTTGGCTTCGAGCCCGGGACCCACTGTTGCCAACACGTCTTTGAATGATGGGGCCACGCCTACTGGTAAACAATATGTCCCCGGACTGAGGTTGGCCAGTCTGTGCCTCCTCTCATACGTATATATTCTCAAATGCATATATAAATGTAGCTACTTTTTTACTTTGATATATTTTTTATATGTACCATATATATAACATCCCCTTGATTGAAAAAATGCACCCTTCACCCACTCTTTTGTTGTTTAAATAAGCTACTTTGCAGAACGAAATTCTCTGTGTGAAATAGTCTACAGAATACTGTAAATTAAACTCAATTCTTATCTTCACCGATCCTATATTGGAAAATTCCGTTAAAAAAAATATACAATTTCACATTTATTTATTTATTTATTTATTTATATGCTCTAGCCTTGGAAATAATTTTTTTTCAAAAAATTTTAAAAATTCAAATTTAATCTAATTTTTTGCAAAATTGGTCGAAGGGGAGGGGTTTAGGGGGAGAAACAAATTTAAAATCCTATTATTTTCGTGTATCAAACATATAGCCTTCAAATGTAATTTTACAACATTTTAGTTAATTAAAAAAACCTACCTAAAAACACCTTGAATTACATCTGCCAACTGATGCTGTATCGAGCTGTTGAAACAGTGAGGAAGCAAGCTCATAAGTATTTTTATACTTTTAAGTGTTTTTTTTACAAACAAGAAGTAGGAAGACCTTTATAGAAGACTAATGAGACCCGTTCTGGCATATGCTGCACAAACATGGACCCCATGTGATGACCAGTGAGGACGGGCTGGAAGAGAAGAAACGGGGTGTTCCTCAATGACTTAGATGTGGCAATATTTATTAAGCTTGGACACCTTGGGAGGACAGGCCATGTTGCTCAAATGAGCCCCGAAGAAGAGCCATGAAGACTCCTGGAAGGAGAAATTCATCGCCCTAGAAGAATTGGACGGCCCAAACTTCATTGGATGGATCGAAATTGGAGAGAAGCAGCTCAAATATCGGTTGCCATATCTTTTAAGCTTAATTAAACTTGTAAATTAAATATTTTTCCTGCTGGTAAATTTATTTTTCTTATTTATTCTTTTATATGGCTATCTTTAATGAAAGATGATAAATTACCATCTCCTGCTTGTCGGACTTTTTAAATATTACATTATATGCTATAATATTTATTTTTTATAATAAATAAAGGGAATTTATTGAGGTAAATAATATTTTTTCTGATCAAGAGGAAAATATGAAACCATTAATTAAATTAAATATATCAAATTACGTTTTGCTTGAGGAGTAATTAAGTATGATTGAAAAATTTAACAATTAAAACGTAAAATTAACAAATTAACCATTATATCGAGTAACAATTTTTTTACGATTATGCAATATTGGATAACTAGTAAATCTCATCTCTTAATATTTTTTTTTGCTACATAATTACAAAATTATATAATTCGATGTATTTACTTATACTTCAATGATTTAAATAATTCAGTAACAACAATTTTTAATCGAAGTTTAGGTTGAAAGTGAATTTGCATTCCAATTTATCTAATTATAGCTTTTCAACGACTGCTTTTTTTTCCTTTTATTTGCATTTAAATAATATTCAACAATTTACGTTATAATGTACACAATATTTTAGCTTTTAAGACGTTAAATAAATATTTTAGGATTTAGCATAACGCACGACTAATGGATCCCGCTATTTGAAGCCTAAAATCGGTCATATGTTAAACTTTATCTCTTCTATTCATTTATTGTGCAAATATTTTACCCTCACAGTAAAGATTAGATGTTAACTCACAGCCATTTAAATTTACACTATTTAAATTTGAATATACTCACCGATAATCTTAAAACAATTGGCTGGTGCAAAAGAGCTTTACCCACTGAAACACAAACAAATTGTATTTACTATCATTTTCTTTTAATGTTAGGTATATCAGATAATCTAAAAGGTTATTTCCATCACCAATGAATATAGAACTATCATACCTTCTATTATTCGTCTTTATTGGTTTCTGCAAACCATCTTCTGTTGGCGAGCGCTTTCGGACATTGTCCATCTTCTTGGCCGAATACTTGTGTTCACTGTCACTGTCTGTATTCAACTGCCATTGCAGGCAGCTCAGGCACTTGAATACGGACAGTGACAGTGAACACATGTATTCGGCCACGAGGATGGACAATGTCCGAAAGCGCTCGCCAACAGAAGATGGATTGCAGAAACCAATGGAGACGGAAAATAGAAAGTATGATATTTATATCAGATAAAATATAATAATATATCAAGAACTGTCAGAATAACTTTAATACCTACTACCCTTTCCACCCTTATGGATAACAGTTTGATTCCCTTATATATATATATCCATTGATTATATTTCCACAAATTGATGAACTGAAAGTTCACTCGTTTCAAACTGTCCCTCGAGTAGTTCAGCGGGTAGGACTCATGTTCACACATACTGATGTAGACTTCCCCCCACTTCTATTGCTTCTAACTAGAATCTCCACATTTGAATACGAGTGCAAAGGCGGAATAGATTGGCTCGCTGACCTACTCAGATATCAGTCAGTGGAGTACACAAAATCGATTGTTATCCAATGGATTTGTTCAGACATACTGCTGAACTGAAACTTCTTTGTTTTGAACTTTGATTGTTTTTTTATTTCATTTATTTACGGCTGAACTCAATGGGCTTGGAGAGAGAGATTACACAAATTCTAGGCGTATCTTACTTGAAATCGTGAATAAAATTAACATATTTCCTTTTGCTTGATGGCCATCTTTAATCAACCCGAAGACCAGAATCGCTTTTACCTTCTTATTTTCTTCATTTCTCATCCGTAAATTATGTTAAAATTGAGTCATCTTCAGAAAACACTTCAGCAGGCTTGACCAGTTGTATAATTTGTAAATTATTCGAATAATCGTTTTACACAATCTGTTAACAATCGTTTTATTTTCTTTCAGGCCTCCAGCCCATAAATATATATATATA
>KZ808356.1:33377-43929 GCA_000696205.2 Oncopeltus fasciatus
AAAAAATATTAATTACTACAACTAATTGCTTAGTGAAAACTATTGCTGCCATATTAATATTTATCGGTAATCAAATGCTACATTTTGCTCTTTAGTCCTTAGAAATATGTTTTTCATTTCAATACCTAACACAACACTGAATTATAAATTATAATTTTTAAAATATACTTAAATTCACTGTTACTTAGCCAGATACTTAATATAATTTTAATAAATGATAACTATTTATTTCTTACAACTTATCCAGGACATGTGATTTAAATTCCATTCAGTCCCTTTGCCAGGAATAGAAACAGAATAAAAATATTGATGTGAAAATACATTCACTATTGAAACAATAAGTTACGTCGACCGTGTTAGACCCCGAGCTGAACAAAAGCTTCAAATATTCGTTGAATGAGGCCAAAATACTTTTTGTTTTATATCTGTTCCCGTTCGGCTTTTCTTTTTATTCCTCTCCAGCTCTCGTGTATTATGTTCCGTTTTGATTACTATTCATCAATTCAAATTGTAAATACAAGATTTTACACAAAGAGAGGTTATCTGAATTTGTAAAGAAGTTCTTATTTGTACAAGTGATTATCTTTGTCTCGGCTCTTAACCCTTACATATTTTTTTATTTTTATTTTTTGCTATTATCAAAAATATGTAGCTATTGAATGACAGATTTTGTTTTTCGGATCCAATCTACTAGACACCAAAATATATGTAGCCACTTAAATTTACACACACTCACACTCACACATATATATATCTAGTAAATGTATGTGTCTGCAAACGGGCTAAAAATTTCGATAACAAAGCTTGGCATGAGGCTTTTAAATGCGAAACTAAAAATATCTGAGGAGAATCAGGAATGTAAAGTGTGAGTAAAAACTTTCTTTTTTTTATGGAGCATAATTTTAGAGTAATAAAAATCAACGCAGATTTAATTATCGATTATATATANTTACGTGGGATAAAATATCAAAATAAAAGTAATAGTTATTAATTTTTAACAAATCCTCCCTGAAGGTGGCTTTTAATGAGAACCAAATATTGACAGTATTGTATTTTTTTTTCTGGGTCGAAGATTGTTTTCAAAATATTTATGACCAAACTCCAAAGTCACAAGTAACAGAAGTGCTTTTTATTTACGACTTGTAACAAATATCATAATTAGAATTTTAACAGATTTTCCAATTAAGGAAATCAAGTTATTCACGCATATATATCTTTATCTTAACGTGCTCTAGAGACCGTAATTTTTAAAATGATATAATCAAATTCATTATTTAAACTTATTTTTACAAACCGCTGGATGAGTTCGTTAATGGCTGAAATCGATGGTGGGAGAAGGAGCATTATGAGGAGGGGCCAATTAGATATTTAAAATTTTAATGTTTTTTATCATTATTGGTACCTTTTATTTTTGTATTTCTTAAATAAGTGCGAATAAATGCATATATTTTTAATGAAAGCTTTTTAAATGTTCTGTTGCCAGTAAGAGAAGATTTGACTATCTAGAAAAATAATCTAATCCCTCTCTAACTCTTTTTTCTTCTTGAATAACTTACAAAATATACAAAATACACTATCATTTTTACAAACTTCCACACAGACAGTTCGGATCTCTTTGGGGTAAGAGCAAACATTTTTATCAGCCTCGCATTGACATGTGTTATCTGTTTCAGTGCCGAAGGTGCAGATCGTTGGCGAGTCTGACATATTCGTCAAAGCTGGAAGCTTGGTTAACATTAAATGCCTCATCACCCAAAGTCTAGAAGAGCCAGCATATATATTTTGGTAATAATATAATGAAATATAAATAAAACTGAAGTTTAGTGTAGTTGTGGGTGTGATGTAGTATGCTGAATATAAATTAATATTTTATACTTAACGTTAATTTTTCTAGAAATATGATCACATACTGTGATAATAGTTATTATTATTCTATATAATCTATGTATCACTTCCTAGGAGTTATTAAATAATTCTTTATTCGTAAATTATACACATTAATTAATTTAATGCAACACAAAGGTCTTCTTAAATCGATAGAAGTTCCATTTAAGGCACTTAAGATATGCGGAATATTAAACAAGATAAGAAAATGCTGAAGAGAGCAGTCATCTTGAATGGAAACGACCATCTACAAGACCATAATATGACCAATCTGGACCTACGGTGCAGAACTGTGGGGGGTGCCGCTAAGCCTTCCAATATGTAGCAAAATGGAAATGTAATGAGTGGGAAATTTTTATATTTTTGTATATATTATACACTAATTACAGTATATTGATTTAAGATCGTTTTATTACTTTGGACTTTACAATTCAAATATGATGCTAAGGAATTCGCTCAAATGATGAAGTGCCTTGTTGACGGACAGACAGATATTTTATAACGGAGGGTAATTAATAATTCTAGAATAAATTATCATTATACAAGTTATAATATAAGTAGAATTCTTCAAAAAAAATTATTGATAAAACATAAAATAGAATAATTTAATAGCTAAATGTTCACACAGGTAAATTACTGAAAAGTCTAATCATTTCTATTGAATTTGCTCAATATTAAAACAAATATTTACATTAGATGAATATATTTATAGCTGTAATTAAAATTTTATTATTATTAGCAATTCATTAATCTCATAAAAAGCATTTCACTTAGAAAAGAGAGGTAGTTTATTTTTTTTTTTTTAAGCTTACCTATTGAACATTAGTATATTGTTGTGCCTCACTAGTTATATAGTACAATTATTTTATTGTATTTTCATTGGGAATGCAATCAATGTCAATTGAAATGTAATTGTCCGTTTGCTCTAAATCTAAGAGCTTAAAAAAAGAATAAAAAAGTTAAACTCGAAGGATAAGAGCTAAAAGCGTTCTATCCATACTATATTATTTTATTTTTCCGAGTTCACGCCAAAGAGATTGCTTTTGTTTTTTTTTTCTTATTCTCCATGAAAACACTTATTCATTATTCTTTTTTATGTTTTGTTGGTATGTATCTTTTAAGTAAAAGCCTAGTTCTAATGTATTGGTAGGCTTTAATCTCACTAGTTAAATAAAAGTCAGTAATTCCAAGAATACATAGCAAATTTTCAATGTTTCTTTATGTTAAACATATGTAAATGACGAATTATATATTATAAGCCAGGGAGGGGCCAGGAGTGAAAATATTGAAAGGTTTCACTTATAAAAGAATTTCAAGCATAAAGAAGATAATATTAAGTTATAAATATGAAATTCAGAATATTAAAAATTATCCAGTTTTTACTATTTTGATAAATGTTACACATTAAATAAGCAATATGATTCGAAGGTAATATTAGTTTTCATTTAAATTTTAATTTTATATTAAATAATTTTATCAGATAATGAATGGTGGAATAAAAAGTGGGATATAATTCTACAGTATTGCCAAATTAAGAATATAATAAAAAGTAAAATAAATTTAACATTTTTTGGAGAGTAAAGAGTTTTTATTTTATGACGTTAATTTAAGAAGACGATATCTCGTATTAAAATATCGAAAGAAGTTATAAGTAATTTTCAAAAAATAAACTATTTAAATGTAAATTCCTATACTATTTTCCACCTGTTATAGGCAGAGTAAGATGCAGGCTAAGATACAGTGTAAAGTCTAAATTGTTTCCTACCCATAGTTTAAGAATTATTTATACTGAAGACCATATTTATTTATTTGTATATATGTTTTTTTGTTTTAACCAATTGACTAATTTTCAATTGTTTAAAAATTATTTGACATTTTTTCTTCTACTTGCCCATAGGAGGGAAATACATTTTTTCAAAACAGTGGCAAAAATTAGTTGATATTTAAATTAGTAACAATTAGTAACACTTATACAATACAAAAATTAGTAACACTGTTATCAACCAAGTCCTTCATAATACAGTATTTGTAGTGTTTATTCGGAATTCATTGAGGGATCTATAATTTGGATTGTAAATGGAAGATAATTTATACATTATATATTTATTATTATTGATGTTAGTTGTTTTGTTTTCTTTAACATATTATAATGTTTTTNCAAATTCATTATTTAAACTTATTTTTACAAACCGCTGGATGAGTTCGTTAATGGCTGAAATCGATGGTGGGAGAAGGAGCATTATGAGGAGGGGCCAATTAGATATTTAAAATTTTAATGTTTTTTATCATTATTGGTACCTTTTATTTTTGTATTTCTTAAATAAGTGCGAATAAATGCATATATTTTTAATGAAAGCTTTTTAAATGTTCTGTTGCCAGTAAGAGAAGATTTGACTATCTAGAAAAATAATCTAATCCCTCTCTAACTCTTTTTTCTTCTTGAATAACTTACAAAATATACAAAATACACTATCATTTTTACAAACTTCCACACAGACAGTTCGGATCTCTTTGGGGTAAGAGCAAACATTTTTATCAGCCTCGCATTGACATGTGTTATCTGTTTCAGTGCCGAAGGTGCAGATCGTTGGCGAGTCTGACATATTCGTCAAAGCTGGAAGCTTGGTTAACATTAAATGCCTCATCACCCAAAGTCTAGAAGAGCCAGCATATATATTTTGGTAATAATATAATGAAATATAAATAAAACTGAAGTTTAGTGTAGTTGTGGGTGTGATGTAGTATGCTGAATATAAATTAATATTTTATACTTAACGTTAATTTTTCTAGAAATATGATCACATACTGTGATAATAGTTATTATTATTCTATATAATCTATGTATCACTTCCTAGGAGTTATTAAATAATTCTTTATTCGTAAATTATACACATTAATTAATTTAATGCAACACAAAGGTCTTCTTAAATCGATAGAAGTTCCATTTAAGGCACTTAAGATATGCGGAATATTAAACAAGATAAGAAAATGCTGAAGAGAGCAGTCATCTTGAATGGAAACGACCATCTACAAGACCATAATATGACCAATCTGGACCTACGGTGCAGAACTGTGGGGGGTGCCGCTAAGCCTTCCAATATCCAACGAATACAATCCTTTCAGTCCAAAATGCTCAGAATAATTGCTAACGCTCCATATTATGTGTCCAACTCTACCCTTCATCACGACTTTAATATTCCTTTCGTCCAAGATCTCATCTCTACCCGCTTCAAGCTCCCTCCCTCTCCCTGCACAGTTATGATCATTTATTTATTTTATAGTTATTTTAAATTTTTTTATTTATTTTTATTGTATTTATAACTATCATAAAAATACAAGATTTTAACTTACAGACTGTAAAGGATTTATTTATTCTAAATTGATCTTGTTCGTCGAAATGTGCATTCAACGGGTAATTACAAAATTCAGTCCAATAATATTATATTTTTTAGAAGTATTTCACATGTAATTTTTTTTTCTTCTTATTTAAAGACATGGCAACCACTGAGGGTCATTATTGCGTTTAATACTATTGTCTATCATCCTTGTAGAATTTAGTGTTATGCAAGATAGATATTTTTTCAAAATTCATTTTATTATAGTTAAATTATTGATAAAAAAAAATCATTATTAGACAAGAGCTCTTTGAAATTGTAATCTTTCTTTTTTATTATTATTCTACTGTAAATACTTTTAATCGTCAGTCTTAAGTATACTATGATATCATTACACCATTTTTCTTTTAGCAGTTCTTAGTATATGAGTGCGTGACTTAATGTAATAAAGCATATCAGTCTTATTGTAAGGTTTGTTGAAAATAATAAGTTTATAAGTTCCCTGTCCAAGAGACGGCCAAAGCCCCACCCCCCGATCTCCGCCACGGCGACGCCCGGCTGCTCTCCTTGCTATGTATGCGTTGTAAATAGTTTCGTAGCTCTACAGGAGAGACGCGTTCACCCCCTGCCAACCAGAGTGCTCGCGTCTCTCCAGAGCCCGGGACCTAAATAGCTGTCCAGAGAGCCGGGAGTAGCCGATTACATTTTTTTTTTTTTTTTTTTTTGCTTTGTTAGCCTCCCTTGTAACCACTTAGGGTCATTGGAGGGAGTGGCTATCTACTACAGGTTGCCACCCCATTTTAAACACCCATGGCTCAGGACAAGCTTCTATGTATAAATAAAAGATTGACCTGGGCGGGATTTGAACCCGTGGCGTCAGGATTGCGAGACATGTACGGATCCCCTGAACTAGCTTGGCGCCCCAACCTATTACATTTGATACTGATTATTTGACTTAGTACAAGCACAATTGAAATAACGTTTTTTTGGTATTTACTTTTTTCATTGTAACTTTGAAACACTTAGTTTATTGTTTTCAAGAGAATCATGATCACATGTTATTTTAAAAATATAATTAATTAAGGTGATATTTGTTTTTACAAAATGGTTTATTTGAATCCTCTTGGTAACATTGGCGTTGCGAGAGATTATTGATGTAGCGGTTTGCCGCAGGTACCATGACGGAGAACGGGTCCTGGACTACGACAAGAACTTGATAGACATTCGGATGGAGCGGCAGGAGTCGGACATGACCCTTGGTACCCTGACTATCTACGAGGCGAGACGTCAAGACGCCGGGAACTACACGTGTCACCCGTCAAACCTCGACTCCTCCAGCGTCCTGCTTCATGTTCTTAACGGTTAGTTCAATCTGGTCATTTGACATCCCCTTCACTAGTACGCCAAGAGGCTATCATCACTGTTTTACATTTTCTTATTAATGCATTTGAAAACCCACCCTTCCCAATCAAAAATCCCCTGAAACCATTGAGGTACAAAGAGTAAGTGTGATTATCATACCTTCTAATTAAAGAAATTCTTATAATTGTTGAAAATTCTCATACCTTATATTCTCCGTCTTCATTGGTTTCTGCGAACCATTTTCTGTTGGCGAGCGCTTTCGGACATTGCCCATCTTCTTGGCCGAATACATGTGTTCACTGTTACTGCCTGTATTCAACTGCTCAGAACCAATGAAGACGGGTAATAGAAGGTTTGATAGTTCTATATTCATTGGTAGTGAAAATAACCTTTTAGTAAGTGTGATTCTTCATGACAGCTACACCCTGATGGGGCTTAAATCTCATGATTTCTTTTCATTTAATAAAAAAAAAAATATCCAGGATACTCCAGGAAACACAAAATAAAGTACAGAAAGAAAAACCATTCAGTGTTTTCAAGTATTGAAACAGTAGCGTCACAAGTGTGTGTGTGAATGATGGAGGGGGGGGGGGCAGGTATAAATATTTGTGACCTGGCCATTGCGTAGAAATACAGGAGTGCATACATGAAGCGGCAAATGATTCATCTGGTAAATGAACTCAATCAAAAATCACACAGATGCATATTGCATTGAGTGTTTATTCTTCCGTGTGTGTGTGTGTGTGTGTGTTTGTGTGTGTTTCAACACTCTACAGTTCACAGTTAACAGTTGTTTTTGATGAAATCACAGGCACTTACCTGTTAGATGCAAAAAGAAAGATGTAATTGAGCAAAATTGGACCAATAAGTTTACCAGATATACAAGGTGCTTTTGAAATCGTTTCTTCAAATACAGCAGGCGTAATATTCAGTTGAAGTATGAGTGAGAAACTCTCTATCAATGAGAGAAATATTTTATGAGTTACACAGTGAAACTAAACAATTAAAAGAGGGGTTTACCTCTACTGTAAATTTTAATTTTGCGTTTTTTAGGCTGAAATTATTAATGATATTTAGAATGTCCATTTTAAATGTAAAAATAAAGGCTCAGTTTTTTTATTGAGCAAGAGAATTCCCCCTAATGCCGAATGGGTGCACAAAAAGTTTTTCAACGAAAAGGGCATAATTTTTTTAAGCCATGAAACATCACAGATTAGATGTTCACGTAGCTTCGACGGTCGTCAGATGTATTTACCGTTTCTTCTTCCGGGTTGGACCGTGTCAAGTTGTTGAGCTTTCGCACATCATGTGATGGCTTCTTCAGGGCTAAAAAGAGAATGATTTTCAGCCCTGAAGAAGCCATCACATGATGTGCGAAAGCTCAACAACTTGACACGGTCCAACCCGGAAGAAGAAACGGTAAATCACAGATTAGGTTATTAGTGAATGAAATATTTTACGAGTTACTAAGTTTTTTTGTTTGTTTTTTTCATTTTAATATTTTAGTTATTTACTGAGATTCTAAATATTAATTTAAAGCTTAATACCAAAGTTGAGCAATTATGAGTGTGGTATTTTTTTAATTACTCTAAGTTTTAATTTTACAGCCTAGAATCAATTAGTTATAGTTGATATTTTTATTAAAATTTGACAATTCACTTCTTTTTTTTTTTTTTTAAATGGGACGTAGAGTTTATAATTAAGCGAAATCTGAGAAATAGGAGTGGGGGTTACCTGATATGACACGTGCGAGTATAAAAAGTCTTTTGACAAGTATATTTAGCTTAGTTAAATTTAACTCAGCTTAGATTTCTTTATTGATGAAAACATATACCCCATACGAGTGGGAGGGATTAGATGACAGAGAGAACACCGATGCTGATGAATTGGCTTTATTAACTCAGTCCCTGTGCGACAATCTTTTAATGCCAAATTCAGGAAATTGAATATATATAAATAATAAATAAAACATTACACATGTAGACCTAATTTTGTAATTTTTAAATATTTGTAATTTATTATGAATATAAGGGAGACTATATTAAGAATGGTATTTAAGAATATAGAACATTTGAGTAAATTAACCTCAAATTCTCTTCTAGATTGGACTAGGCTTATTCTTGGCAATTTGAACATTTTTCCTGGCATATTTTTTCAACTCTACTTATTTTACTCTGCTTTCATATTAATATTTGATATATTTTGCCATCTAATACATATATTAGATGGCAAAATATATCAAATATTAATACGTGGTCATGAACATTTGATCAAAAATATATTTCTTTATTAAATTGTATATTTTGGATAAACCTTCACCGAACCCCAACAAAAATTCTCTGCTAATAATCTTGATAAAAAAAACTCTCCATTTGAACTTATATCAAATATTGCTTTTTTGAACTATCAATTATATTAATTCAGCCGTTTAGCTCTTCCAGCATAATTATATTTTGAAAATTGGATATTTTGGAGAATCCAAATTTTACCTCTGGATTTAGATTAATTCACACACGAATGATTCTTGGAATATCGAAATTGGAGGAACAGTCAGCTCAGAGGGGCATTTAATCAGTAAGAGAAGCAGAGGAGGAACTCATTAGGCCCTTGAATGACTGATATTGCACTCTTAGCCCTCCAGCGAACCATAACCGTCCTCGCAGATCGGCAAAGGTAAGGGGGTAGTCGAGGAAGAGAAATAAGAGAATGGAAGGGAGAGACAAGGAGGAACACTATACCGGATCAAAGGAAGAAAACAAAGGGGGGGGGGCGAAAGAGAGTCCTGAGGTTCGGTTTCCTTCCTGACCTTAATTACACGCAGAGGGACTTTGAGCCTGCTCCCTGGAGAGGAGTCTTCTCCTGTCTGATCACACAACTCTCCTGGAAGGAGTCCTTCGCGAAGACAGATTGAGCCATCCTGATTGTCAGGAACACATCCCATCTGAGAGAAAGAGGAATTACCTAGTCCCTCTACTATTCCTGACAAACATTTTTCATACATTCAACTAAACTTGAGATACTGTTTTCATTTTTACAATTATATATCAATAAAATTACATTCAGGTAAGGGTCATGGAGGGAGGAGCTATCTGCAAGTTGCCATCCTATTCTAAACATCCATGACTCAGGACAAGCTTTCATTTATCTATAAAAACTTGTCCCTCAGTGTCAAGATTGCGAGACTCGAACGGATCCAATAAACGATTCTGGCGTCCCTAAATACCCAATCATATTTGCCTTTAGTAATAAAGTATAGTAATATATATATATATCTTCATNCATGTATAGCAATAAGTATTAGCAATAATACTTTAATATACTAAAGTTTTATTGCTAAATCCTGCAGTTTTTCTATATAAATAATACATTTATAATCGTGGAATTATAATTGAATACAATTTTATTGAATAAATCCTGTGGAAGGTAGTTTTCCCAAATTCAGATTTTTTTCATGATAAAACAATAATTTATTTATATGATAAAATATGCGATAAAAGAACTCCCAAATTGACGATAAATTGGTTTTATTAGTTGTTGCAGTGCACTCAACTGAATAATCATGGTCCATCAACTCAAAGAGGTTTAAACTAATGTTTGAAAGTTTAAAATTGTTCAAACAGCCTAATGGTTTACACGTATCGACCCGGAGATTTTTAAGATAAATATTACAGTGCTTTTTCATACAAAGTAATCCTTCTTTTTGCAGGATGTTAGTTGGCTGGTAGCTATCATGGAGAAGAAAATGTTTGGTCAAAGGGTTTAGTAATTTTGGCCAAAACGCTGACCAAAATAAAAGCTTTATTGTTAACTTGGAGGTAAATTTATTAACCGACAAGTTTTATGAAGAGATGATTACCAGTAATCCTTTTTTGGTAGTTGAAGAATTAAAACTAATTTTTAAGAAAAAAAGTTTTCATTTTAGGCTTGAGAGACTGACTGAGGAATAATCTGTGGAATTTGTATGGCATATA